>DWPA01003275.1:0-14307 GCA_018251375.1 Calpodes ethlius
ATAGCGTTCAATGCGACATTCAAAATATATCAATAAAACAAAACATTCAATGTAAATGATAAAAAAATCCATCCAAATTTCGTATTTACTTAAGTGCTCCACATGCGAGAGTTAGATCTAAATATCACACCATTAATTGAGATATATATATATATAATGTATATACAGGATGTGAAAATGATCGCGATGTGTTCAGCCTGCGTTGCCATGGAAACGATGGTATATAAAAATGACTTGATAGTCGTAGAACTTCACGAACCCATCTAATTCAATTAATGGTGTGGTAGCGTCCAATTGGAGAATGTCCCGTGACACACACACACACACACGCACACACACATTTGTACTACGCCAGTACGCTACCCGCTATCTGACGACCGGCAGTTCACCGCCTACCACCTCCCGAATTCAAATCCGTAACGAAACTACAAAAAAAGTAACCTAAAAGTACAAAAAAAAAATGAAATTAAAATACATCCAACAACCGGCTACTAATTTCGAACGGTACTTGGTTGCAATAAAAAAAAAACAGAACGCAAACCTAACTAAGCGAAACGATAATTTGTGAAAAATTATGGCCTATCGACTTTAGAAAGAAAAAAAAAATAACAGTCACTTATAAAACCTACTTAGAAACTAAGGGGGGAAGAGAGATGGTCAACGGCAATGGCCGCCGGAGGGCTCTGTCAACTAGATACCCTAAAACTACGCTTCACGTGTGCCTACTTTAGAAGGAGGGATTCAGGGGGATTGTGGTAGGGATTAGCGGATTTCACAGGCGGTGGAGGATTGAATCCCGCTGATAAGTTTGTTGGTACACACGATGCGATAATTAACCTAAGATCGCCCTTTGTTCTACGCCGTCAACGTTCATAACTCACCATCTAACACGCAACTACGCCGTACCGATACTCTTAAACAACCGAAATGTATCCCTTTGAAACGGCAAAGTGCTTCTGTCGCGCTTCTCTTCGATCCTTTTGCTTCTATAACCCTATAATAGTTATAATTCACACATATTGTGCCACGTCCATGAAGATTGTAATTAAATGTTTTGTGTTTAAATTTTGTTGTTGGTAATGGACTTCCCAAACAATAATATAATTTTGAATTTATTTTTTACTAAAAATACTTTACAATTAATTACATGGCCATTGTAGTCTAAAATAAAAACTAAACTATTTAATGACAGTTCCCAAGCAAACCTTCCTACGGTTTTAAGAATACGCTCTTTATAAATAAAATTGAATATTTATATATATTCACGAACCATGTGGTACAATGATTATCATTCCCCACCTACATTCAAAAGGGTAATGGGTTCGATTCCCAGCGAGGCAGAAATTAGAAAGATGTGAAATTGTCTCCGAGTTGTCCACGGCACCAACTTCACAGAGGATTCTAAAAAAGTTTTTGAGAAAAACAGCAATTAAAAAGTTTGTCCATACCTTTCTATTACTGATTGCTAGATAACGTTTTGTTGTGAGACACTTAATAGAATTTGAAAATATACATGAAAGAAACTTTCCACAGAAATGAGATATTTTTCGCAGTAAAAATAAGCCTAGAGTGCTGTCGTCAATTATCCCCAAACCGAAAAGAAAACAAGCCGTGAGAGAAGGACACACAACAAACAAATAAAAAGTATGGATGTAATCAAAGACAATAATAAATAGTTATTGCTCAATTGACGTGATACTATGCGAAAAACTTTACTAAACATGAACCGCACCGTTTCAAAGGGAAGCATTACTCACACAACACTTACTGATCAGTGAGACATAATTTAATATTTTATTTTATGTAATAAGAATTGCAGGCACTTCAAGAATATTATGTAATGTACATAGGATCAATTTAACTCTATGACGTGATTCACTCGAGACTGTACTTGAATCTCAATAATTTAATAGGCATCATTAAAACATCGCAATAATATAGATATACATTGCGTGCTATCAAAGAATCATAATATTTTTAATAGTAAAAAGAAATGTTTCAAAGAGACCGCAATCGAATGAATACAGATGCTTATGAACAATTAAACTAAGCAATTTAAATGCAAAAATGAATTAAACATACACTAACTAAATAAAATATTGCACAGTACATGAAAACATTCCACGGTTGCGTGGAAGACTACACTCAAGTCTCCTCCACACTACTCGCGAAGTAGGACGATGTTAGATGAATACGATAGTGTAGAGGCACTTCGGCTTACCTCGGCAAACTTTACCTCGCCTCGGGCGACTTCCATCTGTTGTCGGTTTTTGCGCCCGAGTCAAAGGAATTATGAGCTCATCGCGAAGTTGAGCGAGTGTATAGTGACGCACTTCGGACTAGCCAAAGTAGAGTACTTCGCTAAGGAACTTCGCGAGTAGGGTAGAGGAGGCATTAGAATAGCATGGATCGATAAAGTGCAAATTTAATTTTAATACTGAAAAATAATTCTCGTAACAATAATTTATCACTAGTAAATTTCCAAATACGATTTTTTAGTATCAAAAATAATTCAGATACATACCTTAATTTTGTATAGAGATTTAGATAGTAGCCTTTCGGAGTGGCGCGGAGAATATTTCGTCAATACCCTATTTCTATAAACACACTCAAATGAAATCCGTTATAATATGATTCTAGAACGAACGAACGCAAGCAGCATACAATAAAGTATTGGCACTGACACTCATTTGTAGTTCGTGTAATGAAATGGTTATATATATAGTCTCACTGATCCACACATAAAGCGAAAGATTGTATCAATGGTATAATGATCCATTCACATCGAATGATACGTATATCGATAATAATAAATCGATATCGATGACCATGTGGATCGCATAACACACTCCACGCATTACAATTTTACAATAGACGGTAACGAATAATTAAGAAATCGTAAATAATTAAAAATCGAGAATGAACATTTGTCTATTTGTTTGTTTGTCTATATTCATGTCCGTTTGACTGTATGTACGTCTGTTTAACCTTTTATGCTTGTCAGTTGATACGTATGTCTGTCTATGTGTCTTCGTATATGATTTGAACAACGAATAAGTTAAAATACTCTTCTATAATGCTCCAAAAAGTATGTGAGTCTACAAATTCTATCTCAATGTCCGCAGTGTGGTGAAATACAATAAGCCCTTTCAATATAAGAAAAAGATCAGGTCACAAAGAGGATATTAATGGTGTGAGACGGTACTTATAAGCGAGTAACGGTCATTGTATCACAATCGATTTCAAAACACGAATTCATTATGCCAAAGACACAATCACACACACAGACACTTCGCAAAAATATGCCGGGAATATAAAATATCATCTAAATATTATACAGTGGAGGAATACCAAACACTAATTATATCGGTAAATGGACGTATTGTCACACTAAAAACGCGCGAGGATTCCGTAAACAGTCATAATTTGAATTTACTTAACATTTAAAAAAATATCATTTTTTTTTTCCGCTCTCCTTATCTCTTCAAGGAGTTCAAGTCAAAACTCGTCGCAATAATTCCTCAACTGTACATATTACAATGCAAATCGACAAACTAAGCGTAAACCTTCCGTTCCAACTACAATTACTATTGAAAATATACTCGTTTTATTCTCAAAAAACTTTTACAATAAATTTTTATATACTCATTGACACAATAAGCGTAGGTCCGAATACAACATCCGTCGAAACGTGTCGAAAAAAAATTACATCTAACTAATTCAGTATTAAATTTGTGTTCTAAATTCGAATCCATAATCGGGCGAACTTTTATGACAACAAAATGTCGCCGCGTTATTGACATTTTGATAGTGACGTGGAAGGTGTCGATAATTGAGTATCGACTTTCTAATCAGTTGGTTTAAGTGAATTAAAATATTATTATTATTTACTATAACGCAATATAACCATAATGTATTAAATAAATTCGATGTAGATTAAGTTTAATAAAGTTACATTTAACGTTAAAAATTCAATTAATCGTACAAAAGTAATTAAAGTCATAATGAAAATGTAAACTGTAATTCATATATAATTTTAGTATCGAGTAAAGAATATGTTGTGGCGACATTTGTGTACATAGAATGTCACGCCAGTAGCTCAAATTATGGATTCTATGTCAGCTATACAGTATTTAATTTGTGTTCTAGTCATGAGAATGCACATCTTCACCTACGAACTTAACACTAACACGATTGATTGCTAAGGAAAAAAATTAAACCGAAAATCACTAGGTCGTAAGGTAAATTTTCGTTTGGATCGTGCACTATCGAGCGTATTGTTCGTAGGATTAAACGGACTCTGCAATCTAAACTACGACGCAGCCGTATTTCAAAGGACAATCGCCTCTCGGTATACAGCAATTGGGTATACTTCACTGTGATCTCGTATACTACACTAGTAACAAAGTACACATACGTCTATACACCGTACACTGTCAAAGAAAATTAAAAAGGTCACGCTATAAAAAATTCAACTATCACGACACAGAGCGAGTCAATTCACTACACGGAAAAATTTATTTCTAAACGGAATCTTTTAAACTAAGAAAGTCAAGTATACGCCGCCGATTGTATTACAACTCGATTTCCGAATGGATTATACGAACGCGATATTAATCGATACGCCAATATCGATATCGATCGATTGTTTTTATCTATTTTTTTTTTTCTTATGTCAAAAAACACACAGAATTCAATTCGCAGTGATTATTGCTTCACACGAACCATCGAACGAGAGAAGTTCCAAGATACGCTTCAATTACCTATAATCCACTGACCCCTTTAATATAAATACACTGGACATAATACGAAGTAATGATAGTCTATTTGTTATATGCGCATTTGATTTTTTTTTACTCACTTCGGTAAAAGAAATTGACGGGAACAAGATAGCAGGCATATTTATTATCACGAAAGTGTGTAAAGATAAAACGGTGCGTGGTTGGATTATGACTCAAATCTCAGAGTGAAATCACAGCAAACAGATGGACAAATATGAATTGCAATGACGATGATGATGGCAGATCTTTACATTTCGTCACTGTTGGTATAATTTTATACACAGATTAAATAAAATGGCTATTTAAAATGACATACGGATTATTGTGAGCAAACACTGTATGTGAAAAGTAACAAAACGAAAACAAAAATATATAATTACTCTGGAATCCCACTAGATGGAGCTGTTTGGTAGTTAACATCGTATCCAGTGTATCAATATTAATCAGAGGTAACATTTCACAGGCTAATAATGTAATCCAATTAAACGATCCACTCGGTTCCAAATGTATACACCATATTTTTTTATTGTTTCTAATTTTTTTCATTGACAACACTATAGCTCGTCAATAGTTGGCAAGCAAAAAAAAAACTGTCGACAAGCTGAGGAGAAAAAAGAACATAACTATTTTTTTTAGCAAATTTTGATATAGACATTTGTGCATAATAAATAGTTTACCTAACGGAAGATAAGTTCGGTTACAAATACCCATATATAAACGAATAGGCGGTTATAGATAGACATATAATAGAAACTGGCTGGAAAATAAACTATGTTGTTTAAGTGTACAAATTTGAAAATCGAATAACAATAAAACCTTGGGGTAAGATGATAAAGTAACCGAGCCAGTGATCTAACTTTATTCGTAACATTGTTTCGAAATCGCATAAGTGCACTATAGCGCACGGTCCTTCTGATATCTGAGATCAGATATTGAAATAATGAGCGTACTGCACGAGCTTGATCCAGTTTTGATCAGTTAATTTGCTGATTAGTTACAGGTTATGTAGGATTAAATTGTTAATTTGAATATGGGCTTCATAGGCACCTGCCACTTCTTGACGACTGGCAACGCATAGATTTCACAACCCTAATATTGCTTCAATGGAGGGGAATTCGATTATTTGAATATACGAACAACCGGTAAATAGTGATGTAACGGTGAGGACAAAAATACATACTCCAACTGAAAACCTATGATCTTCTTTTTAATAATCTATCTATTATAATCCAAGGATAAGATTATGGGCAAAGTGAAAACAACTATAATATTGTAATATTTTGAATTTCATCAAAGTTCCCCGAAGGCTTCATTCTGGGCAGTGGACTAAGCTTCAAGGATCACCCGCTCATCATCAGCTTTAATATGGAAGTTCCATGCATAAGAATACCATAAATCTTATATATAACAATCGTTACGATTTCCAATAAAATTAGATCACTGAACGTTACATCACTAAGGCATTTGAACTCCATTCTCCATTGAACCTGTGTCCCATACATTAATTACGGTCAACGGTGTCTTCGCAGCTGGTCATCATCCCTAATTAATAGTCGTCTAACCTAAACCTCTCGATGGATACGTTAAATTAATTTCTTCTAAGTGATCGTATTACACTAACTCTTGATGTTTGTGTTCAGTCTTCTCGTCGTCTTTTGGTCTTCGGTATTCCGATATGAGGCGTAGTGTTCTTCTTTTCTGCGTTGGTTCTCTCCTGGTCTTCCTCTAGAAGTTTGATCGTAGCTCTTTATCGACGGCATTCGCTTGAATTATGATTTTCGCCTAAACAATTGGTCTTCAGCTGATATGTTTCAGCGAAATCATTGAATTAATTTTATTTCCTTGAAGATTTGCTGCTGTTTAAGTAAAGATGACTTAACGTAAACCCTGACGAAGTCCATTACTCCAAACAATAAGTCAACTGTCAAGTCATTCGATACTCCCACTCTCATTCAGATCATAAACATCACTCCATGGACCTTCATCGTTAGGCTTTCGACCGGTTCAGGTTTTCAAATCTCGAATTAACTTTTGTGAAGCGTCAGGTGATTCTAGTTGATGCGCAGATGGCGCTAGTTGCGGTACAGATGGCGCTAGTTGCGGTACAGAGGGCGCTAGTTGCTGTGTAGACGGCGCTAGCGGCGAGGGCGCGCGTAATCGAGTGCTACCTACGCCCAATGAGCCCGTTCGTATTTGCACCCGCTTGGGGGCACATCTCCAATTCCACTAATAAGGGGAAGTGATCTGAAAGGAGAAAGGATTTTTTTGTTAAATTACTTATACAATTGTTTATGGTGGCTCACTAAATTATAGATAATAAACCATGAAACGATGTACAAGGGTTCTCTATATAGTGTGTGTTATTACACTACTTTCAACCTTAATGTGTAATGAATGTGAACAAAGCGTTGCCTAGCAACCGTTAATATGCAGTTGCATCAAATTTTTTGTTGCATTTGTAAGTTATTATTTTTATATCCTTCATTTTTACCTACAAATCTATTACTATTTTAATGAAAATTTTTAAAACTTTTTAACTAGTATGAGTTTAGATATTCCATTCTAACGATACACTCATATTTATGCTGCCGTCAGTATCAAAGATAAGTAGACAACATTACAGATAATTAATAATTCTACTATCGTTTCTATTAAACAATTAAACTTTCAAAATAATTTTAATATTAACACAAGAATTTGTATAGGACCATAATAATGTATGCTGTTGTATGCAGTCGAACCGAGGGCGTTCAATTATGTGACCAAGATATATAATTATTGCGCTAGCCTCAATAGTCTGGTACTCACCCGAGGGTATGTGAGGATGAGGGCACCCAACCACCTTGTGCTCCCGGAACCAGTCCTGCGACAGTGGACCCAGGAGCCCTAGCGGCGTCATCGTCTGCTTGCTGTAGAAGATGTAGTCGATGATGCCCTTGAAGTCGAAACTGAAACAATAATATTAAATCCTTTACTCATATCGTCACTGGAAAGCCAATAATACAAAAACGCCAAAAGGCTATTTTACAGGAGAGCGATAAGAGATTATTTTTATTGCACAAAATCGAGCAAATGTTTTTTTTCTTACTTGTCCTATCTAAATACAGTTAAAGGAAATACGTGACAGTGTTGACTACGTACTGAATACGATATCATCTACATATTTGTTTTGTGATTTGATTAAAATTTGCATTACTTTATTTATTTATGTATTTTCGTTTACCAATTAATTCCATATATATATATATATACACACAAACAAGATATTTCCTAGAAATAACAACTCACGTGTAGTTTGTGTAAGGCATGATGTCTTCGCTGTACGCGGAGGCGAGCTTGAAGTTGTGCGTGAACTCGTGCTCCGAGCCGGGCATACGGCGGAGCGACGCCGCGTACCCCAGCTCCTTGAAGTCCCTGTGGTCCGCCGACACTCTACCGGCTGACAGGAACTCGATTACACCTGGAAATAATAACTATATGAGACTACGATGATTCCAAAGAACTGACCCGATCAGAAAACGAGCGCTTGGTTTTGCAGGCAGAATCTCTATCAACTGATACTCAATACATGCCGTCCAAATATCGGCTCGGGTACAGGTGACAAGCTTTTCAAATAAACAGCAATATAATGGTTCGTCATAAGCATTAGTTCTAAATTTCTGCTCACAGTATATTCTGCTGAACAACGGATAATCAATAGAACAGTCTCCGTAGTGGAGGTAGCTTTGATACCAAGTTAAATTGTGATATTCTCGTACATGATAAATGCTAACGTTATTAAACTATCAACTCGATCGTTAATTATCAGGTTACTCTGCATCTTCCTAATGGACATGATACTAACCGCTATCGGGCAAAGAATTGAAGTCGCCGCAGAGCAACAGCTGCACATTGTCCCTTTGTCCGCTCAGTCGCAACGTCCGCGCAGAGTCATCCAGTATCGACCGGAGCTCATTGCTCAGCATCATCGTCTGAATGAGTTTCACGTCGCAAAACTCCGGGTCCCAGTGGATGTGAGCCGTGCACACCAGTATCGGCTGAGCTAGCACTGTCGTTTCCGTTGGTATACCTGTAAGCAGTCAGCGTTTCGAATTAGGAACATTCTGTATCAACGACTCGATGGTATTCTGATTTTTTTTTATTTATTTATTTACTCTTCGTACGACCTGAAAAGTATTTACAAAGGGTGAATTTAATACCTTAGCGGCGTCGTCTACTAGTCACTTACGTGTTAAATTTCTATCAGTTGTAATCCGTAGATGACATTATGAAACATCATCAAGAAGAACATTGGCAGGTTTAGAAGGCCGACTGGAGAATAAGCGCTATATATTTCGCGGATAAACTAGTAATTCCCGAAAATGCTGAAAATCCAGATACTAAAATTTTTGATAACAGCACAAGGACAAAAGTTGAAATTTAAACTGACTAGCTACCTAATAATGCAGTAATTAAAAGTATATATCAAGAATGTGCTAACATAATATAAACAGAAGCAGTTACAGCAATACGATATCTTAAACATACTAACTACAACGACGACGAAATGCCAGAAACTACAACTAAAGTACTACCAAGAACACATCTAATCGGTATCTATGAGAACAATTAAATAGTCGGTGTACTTACACTATAAGGAGACGTTACACTGTAAGACAAATTAATTGTTTTAATAGTTGAACAAAGATGATCACCTGACTTACCGTTCTCCCACGCTGCCTCTTTCGTCTTTAACAAGGCCGCGAGCCCGATATTGTCTTTGGGCATTACTCTGTTTAACATGTTGTCAGATCCTTCGCTATTAGCCATAGCCAGCTGGTTGAATTCGATTAGATGTTCCTTCACTAATGAGAACCTAAAAATATCACGAAAGAAAATAAATAATATTTAATTCAATGTCATTATCACGAACGTCTTAATTGTTGTCAATGAGCTCATTCTCTTACTTGGCAGATCTAAAGAAGATGGCACATCCGTCCACGTATTTCCTCTCCGACTCCGACATTGTTTTGGCGCGCGATTTCGGTGAGAATATGCCATCGTAACCGTCCTGCTTCAACTCCGGCAAGAAAAAATTATAAAACTGGTCCGTTTCTACTTCCTGAAAAGTAATAATGTATGCAGATACAATACGTTATTTCGTAAACCATCCATATTTTCCGCGCCTAATCCTGCACTAAACATTTTTCCTTGGCATATACCGTACATTATCGACGCAAATGGCACATCCATATCCACGGGCAATAAAAACAAAGTGCACTAACGGACGGCATCCCTATTCAAAGGTCTTCCGACTACAGGAACTGAAGTGATCGATGGTACGGCGGAGGCGCCATTCAACTAAACATCTCGCAAGCACCTAGAGGGCACATCACACCGCACCAACCAGCCGACATTGACAGATTATTTAATGGGATACAATTGTGGTGTGCGGCGCGCCCGCCGCACTGTGCGCTCTAGATGTTCAATCTTTTAGATTAATGGAGTGTTTACTGGATACGTAATGGTCAGTTAGGAGCTAATACATCTTCGGCATCGGACCTCACACGCATACTTGTGATAACGATCGATTGTGACTGCGAAGCGGTCACTTTAACGATACAATCCATTTCGGGTAGAATTCCGTATTCAAGATATTTAATTAGACGTAGAGCATTATTGAAAGTTTTAAATCATTAATGAATATTTTAAAGACACTAGTGAAGTCGAAACACTCAGCTGAACTGTTGACACAATAATGGCCGAATCCGAAACGTGAACAAAGTATGGCTGAGAAAATTATAGGTTATCATAAAATGCAAGTTATATCTATAAATACTTATTATTTGTAGTATTTAGTCATCTATTTTCTATTTATATGCGTAAAAATAATAAAAAATGTGATTAACGACAGAGAACGGGTGCTATTGAAGATTAAGTGATTCACACAATCTTATAATGTCAGCTAAAGAAACTTAAGTTTCTTTCGTTTCCATCCGTTTCGAGGATCAACAAAATTAACGTAATAGGTATAGTTAAAATTCGTTTCTATAATAAATTTGTTTTCTTTTTTTGTATTATCTCATAATCAACTATCATAACCGTATAGAGGTCATTATATTTGTTGAAAATAGTTTTTATGTAACTCTGTCTACAAACTGTCTTGCGGAGTGATGTTGAAGGTTAATAAATAAAAAAATAAATTAGTAAAACAACTAAAAGTACCTGTAGGCTAATGATGTCAGCTGAGTAGTGTCTTATTTCGTCCAGAATGCCCTTCTTCCTGTAGTCCCACTCCAGCGCCCAACTGGGGCAGTAACCGTACATCTGTCTGGTTGCATATTTGTCACAGAGAACGTTGTAGCACATCACCGTGAAAATACCTGAAACAATAAATTGTGACCGCTTTAGGAGATCCGTAATAAACGACGCTTAATAAGTAGATCGTTGGGAATACTAGTTTCCTGAATTACATCAGAGCGATAACGACCGCGAGCAAAGAGCGAACAGTTTCTATTTCTATGCAATCGTCCCCATTCAATTCGCAATGACATGTCAAGCGGACATCAGACTGGATGCCAATTAGCTATCTCTGAAGCTTTGTTGCAGTTACGCGGGACGTGTTGCGTGACAGATAAAACTTGTTCCAATTAAAAGGAGACTCATATTACGCTCCACATGCGTCGCGAACGACCCGCCCCGCTCGCGTTTTGCCGGCACGCGACACAATAGGCTTTGGCTTTTTATAATCTCAGGCATCCACGCTAATATCGTGACTCCATGTTTCATCTCGTCGTAATCACAGGGGCTTCACGCTTCTATCCTTTTCTGTGCGGAATGAAAATGAAACGTTTAGTAGCAGATCTAACAGTCGTGTTAAGCACCCTGGAGCTAGTCGTGTGGAGTGTATTAGGAGCAATGTTGATGATGAGGAAATAGCTCCGTCGTTTACGAATACGAGTGTGGACGGATCAACAATCGGCTTCGTGTTATGCAATCACTAAATAGAGTCATACAGCAACATTCCCGTTGGTGCAAATTGGGTGCAGAGTGTTAATGGTGGGGCTCTCGCGTAAACTGGTTATAAGGTATGAATTGGGCGTCATGCAATGTATCGGGTTGCAACGACGGACTCATTTCGCCGTATCCACTTATTACGTAAACTAACGTGGCACGACCGTGCTCTCTCACGCTGCACACCATTATCGCAGATTTATGCGGACGCGGTGCGCTCGCTCCCGTCTCATTATCTGAACTAAGAGGCTCGCGGGAGGATGAGACCGGCCGCTCGTCTAAACGTCGGCGTCATGGAAGACCTTGACGATGCAATTATCGATATTCAATCGGAGCTCGATCTCATTCTGTCAGCTGACAAAGACAAGGATGGATGTGTTGTTGTAAGCGGCCGCGTCGAGTCGAAGGACAAGACAATGGCCAGAGATCGAGCCACGGTCGGGACAAATTGATAAAGATCGCGTTGTGCACTCGCACTCATGCTAATCGCCGCGAAGTCAACTTCACCTGGCGTCGAACGGCTGCGATCAATACGGCCGCAGCACGTGCTTAACTGCGTCCATTGTATGCCCAATGTGTCGCGTGGCGACGAGGCGCACATGCCAAACGTCGCGAAACAATGCGCGCATCTATAATCGCTCGTTGTTTAAGGAACTACGAGCGGGCGAAACGAAAGCTCCGCGCCGACACAATAATAAATGGTAATGTTGTCCAACATGTAGACGCGTGTCTTCATTTCAAATATATCCGACAACGATGATGAAATTTTACGTGTACGAACGGCGAACAATGAGGGAAGGTGACATTCGTGTCGACGGTTTTAGCATTGTTGTGGTCGAAGCGGATCTTCCCAAGGGTTCCATTTTGTGTCAAAAATAAATAACTGAAGGAATTTGCCGTATAATATTATAAGGTGAGGCGGCGGATGTTTAGCGATAAGTAGAGCATATCATGATTGAGTACGGTACAGAATAAATATTTTAAATAGTAGTCGCATCTGGTCGGTTTCGTAGCACATTTATATCTTCCTACGTAATGGCGATGCAGCTCTTCGAATTTAAATAAGCAGTGTATACAAATGTTTAGTCCCAAATATCTCAGACAAGGAATCGATACCGTTACGGTGATTAGTCACGCTTGTATAATAATTTCTGATATCGATACGATTCGTGAGAGTTCATAGTGGAGTTTTTTGCAGAGTAAATAAGATACATTAAGAGCGATTTAAGCGTAAGATGACTTTTGATCGGATTGGCTACGTAAGGAGCTCATCAGATCATATTAGGTCATAGCTCTCTTAGTTCACCAGTATGACGTAAGATGGTTGAATAGGTGTTAACGAGACGTGAAGACTGAGTCTGTTGCTGGTTTGCTTCTTAATTTATTTAACCTTCAGAATATTAAAAGGTATCATGCTAGTTTCTTAACATCTAATTGAGACACAAGTCACGCAACACCTTAATTCCACTGCGAAAGATTTAACCTTTTGTGAGATATTTTTGACAAACAGAAGTCAATGACACTAGAAGGTCGATAATGTAAAAGAACTTTTTAATTTAGAATAACATATTCAATAGAAACTCGCCATGGAAATTTGCATATGAAAAGCAATTACGAAGAATCGAGGCATTACAATAATTGCAGCCTACAGTAAAAAAACATATGACGTTGGTCGCACGGGAACAGCGACATTTGTAAAGACTCGAGCTTCAAAGAAATGAAACTTTTAGTACTTTCTCAACATGAATCTTTAATAATCTGCAAACCAGTACAAAAAACCGGGCATTAATGAGAAATATCCTTCCTTGAGGGAAGGTTTTTTAACAGGCTCTGCAATTACACAAAGGTTTCGTGCCGAAAGAAATGTAAATTAAAACGGAGAATGATGATTATTCAAAATCACGGGGCGCATTGGTAGTTGAGTAACTGGGGCCAGATGAGAAATTGCAAGAGGTTCCATTTGTTGGCCCGCGTCGTATGTATCAAACGCAATTCGAAAGGCAGTTACTCTCTTTGAAATATACTGACGTATGCGGAAAGTGTTCAACGTGTTCGCACGATTCACGAACGCACATTAATCAGAGGCATGGATAAATGCAATTAATGTAGAGGATTGCAGTATTAATAGACCTTGCATTGGAATTGATGTCCGTGTTATTGATGGGAAATTCGATTTCAGGATCGGTTCGCTTGCGTCGGACATTTCTTTTTAGGAAATTAGATGCTCGACGAGGGAGCTATTACATGCTCTGTACACTATAGAATGAAAATGGGACTGACGAAATACAATACACACAACAGATTTGAATTTCAACTATTATCACTTACAATAGAAATTTACGATGATGTCGATAATAAATATAAGGAATAAGAGGACAATCATTAAAGCATCTCCGATATTGATTGAATACCATGCCCCTCTATTATAATAAAAACGAATTAAACGTCTTATTGTTATAAAGCAGTGATAGCCTAGTGGTTCGAACGTTGGTTTCCCGAACGTGGGGGCGTGAGTTCGAATCCTGCACGCACC
>DWPA01003276.1:0-14302 GCA_018251375.1 Calpodes ethlius
GCTAATGTTATAGTTTAACCTTTGTAAGAGCAAAGAAATCTTTGTTTGTTCGTTTGTTTGTTTGTTCTTTTATTTATTTGGTTTACTTTCCTATTATTACACACTATTAAGTAGTTACTTCTTTGCTAAATTAATTAATCATTTTAAGAATCAACTATGTTTTGTATTGATATTGTCGTGAGATTTTGTATGTGGTTTTACAAGACGACGTGGTCGCTCAGCGCCAAAGTCTCTATAATAATAATAAAAAAAAAATCAACTACATTCAATCCAACATTATAATAGTATTGTATTACGATAATTTTCTCGGAAAGTCAATTTCTATCTAGGAAGGCTATAGAGGATAAATAAAGTTGACTTAAAAACAATCTCCCGAGATTAGAGTTATCAGATGGCAATACAGCCTTCGCATCTCTCACCCGTAAAGGAGGGTTCTTAGATAAAATAAATAGCTTCTGATGTGTAAACATCTGCAGACCGTCACAGTCCTAATTAATGTGTGCGTTCGCTCGGCTGTAGCTCGTGTGATTTGATTAGTACGTTTCTAATAACTGTGAGGCTTAGGTATAATGTGGAGTAGGCTATCATTGTACAAAAGTATTTATAGAATACAATATTACTAAAATTTCGTGTCATTCACATATATGTAATTATATCTTTTATAACACTTTCATTACTTTGCAATAAGATATAATAAATGCTCCTGATTGCCTGTAACATATGAAACTTTGTTTGAAATACAATATCGTTAATATTTAAGTGGCACTCTAATGAAAAACATGTGCAAGTTGAGGAATAAATGGCTTATGAAGTTATGATCATCGTATGAATTTTTTGTACGTAGGTATATTTTGAACCTTTTACCAACTATAGACTTTTGGGTGTGTTTATCATCTACATATTCATGTTTTTAATTTCATTTCAAAATATAAAAAGGTTTAGGCCTATTTTAACAACTTTGATATTCTATTCTTCACTTAATTACATTCTGTATCGCGAACGACACGAACACAAACAAATGAGACTTTATAAACACACACAACTTGAGAACAAACATTTATTTGTTATACGCACACAAACCTTCACCTCCTTGCACCTCGGCTAGCAGAGTCAATACAATTGTTAATTACTACGTTTATCAAGAAAATTATATAAAGAATAGGTACCGACAAATTTTATACCGTGTAAGTATTGATATACTCTAGTGGGTTGAACGTTTCTCGTTCAGTTCACATAGTAAATATTTAATTTCAAATATTAAAGTTATCAATTATTTAAACAAAGTGTTGATATTCAACTTGTTTTAAAGAAATACATCGTGGAAGAATCCTATGCATCTAAAATCTACCACTTCTAAGAAATAAATCATGAGTAGGTCGAAGCCCAGTCAATGCTAGCTCACTTATGAGTGGCGATGACGATTATGAAATTAATCAACGATTTTTATAAAATTACAGGATATTTAAATATTATTCAATCATATCGTTTCAAGTTAATGACAATAAAACTATAAAGTCACCCAATTGGCTTGTATCTGTCGTCATTCAAGACCGACCGAGGTTATTTTACTTTGGAAAGAGCGAACTGTATTATTCTTGTTGGTTCTACAGTGGTTCTGGTCCGTGGGGAACGGCATCCAATTCTATCCTAGTAATGGCAGTTGAGACAGCTTGAGGCCCGCGATGACAATGCTTTTGAAATATACGGAGGTATTGTGAATTAATATGTGACCTCTAGAAATTCCATGAATACCGAAGACTTTTTAAGGGACGATTTCTATATGAAGTTAATGACTGTTATAACCAGATTTACACTGATTTTTACATATTAATATAAATAAATAAGTAAACACTTACACACTCACCCTCGCAGTAGAAGTCGCGGATGGCATGGACAACACAAATAACACGTAACTAACACCCATGACCAGAGGACAAATAATTTGTCACAAATATCTGCCCCGGCCGAGAATCGAACCCAGTATCCCTCGCTTCGCAGGCAGGGTCACTACCAACTAGGCTACGGGGTCGTCCATATGATTTCAAAATTGCGAACAGATAAAAACGTAACGACAAAGATATTCCGATTTCTGTTTTTATTTCTTATCTTAAATGCATATTACTTATTTTTCCTTATTATTGTTTTAAACGAAGCATAACCACGAAATACAATATTTTGAGTGTTCCTGTGAGGTCCATTTTGTCCGTCTGCTACTACAATACTAAATAAAAAAGTGTACAGTCATGCAATTTATTTCATTCCAATGCCGTGCGGTCCATGTTGTACTTTCCTGCGTGAATGAATGTGGCTTAACGATTTAATACTTCGTCTAGCTATTTAGTTAACTTTAGATTTATTCATATTACCATTAGCTCAATTGAATGGAAAGTAATCTAATCCTGATTAATTATTCCAAGTCCTTCAGTCACCAATTCCACAATGTTTTTGTTTGTTTTACCTGTGTCAACATATGTATGTAACTGAATCTGATTTTCATCCATCTAGTGGATAGTGGATGGATGTCATACAATAATTTAAGATATATTTTAAGAGCTAAAGTTGATAAGGTCTCTGGTTCGCCCAGCTCATCAGCGTAAAGTATTCTGCTCTTGCCAGTGTTAAAAGGAACACGTATTAATATTTACTCTTTAAACATCATTTTTTAGCCTGAAGGCAGTCTTTTTACGCCAGGCAACACAAAAATAGTTTACGTACGGTGTCAATACAGCCGATAAGGGCCTGGAAGGATATATTCCCGAGAACATAAATGAACATTACAATGGATAAAATTATTTAAATCGCTACGCTATATTACAATAAGCTACTAAGTAAAACTCAAATAATAAAGTTTTTCCCGCCATTTCTGAGTAAGGTACCCTCGGCCTCCGTCAGACTTCATTTCATGTTATTCTAATGAATCTCCAAGTTTTAATACAATGCACCAAACTTGTTAACGGACATCGTGACTTTGATTTTCGTCCACGCGAACCAAAGACTGAAAGAAAACCCGACATTTGCATAATGCAATTGAAATTTTTTATTGCAATTTGCAATTATTAACATTAAATAGGACAAGATGTAAAACTTCGCATTTATGTTATTGAAAGTTATATGAAATAAATTTGGGTTCCGTGGATATGAAAAAAATTTAAAACCGTTTTCGCTATATCATTATAATAAATTATATTTAGCTCGTAAGTAAATACGATGTAACTCGATTGCGTTTGTGTAATGTTAAAATATTTTTTTACATTTACTGACACTGAAATCATAATTACATTCATTTTTTCGTTCCACATGATCTCCTCGCCGAGTAATCCCCTCTTCAACAAAATCTATGAGACGAAAATATTCATAGGACCGAAGAAAATCAATCTTCACGGCGCTAAGCAAAGATGTCTCCCATCTCACGCAGACTATTTGTCCTTTCTGGCACGGCTTTGGGGATGTTTACATACTTACAACATTGTTTCTGGCACAGCCTGTTTTATATACAGGTAAGTATTCACTTTGATTCTATCAGGAGTAAGTTAATGAGGTCATTATTAATAATTATAGTTGGAAAAACTAATAATTAAAAGATCAGAAATCTGAAAAACGGTCAAGTGTGTCTCAGGCTGCGCGTAATTTGGATTAAGTAGTTTTTAGATTGTCTATTATTTGTTAACTTGCAAACTCTTAGTATCCATAATTGTTGTATTTTAAAATACATTCTATATAATATATTAGTGTACACGTAAAAAATAAAATAAAAATATGTAAAGATATCGTGAAGTTAGTTTTTTTTTTATATATGTGATACACCAACAGCTTGCATACAGTTTTACACAGAAACAAAACATGTGTTACAATTATCTGGTACGCTTGTCAATTATATCATTCACTAAAAAAATTAAAACCAAAATGTGTCATCTTACTCATTCTAACAAAAATTAACTCTTCTACAGATAATTAATTGTTTATTTAGTTATTTATTCATAAAAAAGTAATACTATGCTCCAACTGGCCAATACAGCGTGAACATTAATTAAAAAAAAAGTATATAATACCTACGCACTGCCTATTGAAATGTTCCAAGTTGGTGCCAAGCCCGATGTACTACGATATTAAAGATCAAAAGCTTGGCACTGGCTTCGGGTATTATAGTAGGTAGTATGAAAATATTTTATTTAAAGTAATAAGTAACAGGTTTAGTTTTTCAGTAAGTTATTTTTTACTTTGTATTGCTATTTTGTAAACACAATAGGATACGTACAATGTACATATCTACATCTACTATTCCTTATAATCTATAAATATAAATAAAATTGGAGTGTTTTTGTAATATTGAAATAAAAGCTTTTTACTACATGCATATGAATATACATAATATGGTACATATACCAAAATAACATTTTTTACAATTTTTGACTGCCTGTCTGTCTCTTTGTTCTGGCTAATCTTTGAAATGGCAGGACCGATTTTGACGGGACTTTTATTGGCAGGAAGCTGATGTAACAAGGAGTAAATTAAGTTACTGAAACAAAATAAACTAAAACACTTTTTCTTAAGTTCCACGCGGACGAAGGTATAAAAAAACGTGTGAAAAACTGTACTGAAGGTAATATTTCTGTAATTAGACAATTTTTTTTTACTCAGTTCTAGGAAAACAATTGACTAGCAATGAATTCTATACAAGTTTTAAGTTCTGCTCTTAAGATTATTAAATAAAGGTAGTCTAATGGTGTCAGCTAAGGAATCTGATGTTAATCATGTTACAGAGTATTATGTAATCATATTAAAAATATCTTAGACTAATGATATTATGTTCGTCTGTGGAGGTTGTTTAATGACAGCAATATTAATAGCAAATAGGTAAATTAGGTTGACGCGACGATTTGTCATCGATCCGTTATATCCTTTACGTCAAAGAGCACATTTTGTCATAGAAATAACAGCTGCATAAAAGAAGGGGAGCGCCTCCCCTCCCTAAATATCCGGCCGGGAAAATTGCTCATTGCACTGTCCTGCTACTGTTATTTATCATATAATATTCCGAAGCGTTATTTAGGGTTCAGTCTCGTAGAAACTGAGGCAAAAAAGTGTAAGCGTATTTCGAAGGCTTTTCATTAATGTTCATAAAGTCTTGTTACCTAAAACCTTGTTTATTATCTTAACTCGATTTCATAAATATTCATTCATTGTTGGGTGTATACAACTATGGAATCGTTTCATCGAACCTAAGTGAAGGTATTGGAAAATTGCCCAATTTGTGAATATTGAAATTTGAAAATGGCAGTCTGTGATCATTTATTTACTTAAGACAATTTTCTATAATTATGTTTTGTTAATCGCAAATATGTCAGAGCTTGCGTAGAAGGTATATGTTTAAAATATTATTGTTCTATAATCCAAACTCATATAATAAATTTGAAAGTGTGTTTGTTTGTTTGTTCTTCTTTCACGGCTCAACGGAGAATCGCTATAGTATGGTTTTTGGTTTGGAGATAGTTGAGAGGATTACGAGTACTATAGGCTACTTTTTAGCATCTCATTTCTGTGGAAAGATCCATTACAATGTATATTTTAGCTAAATTCAAGTATCTAACAACAAAGCGTTGCCTAGCAACGGATGATGGAAAAAAATTGACAATTTTTTTATTTCTGTTCTTTTCTGGCACGTGTGTGAAGCAACATCTAGTTATTATTATATAAGAAGATCAAAATTATATATCGTTATGACGTTTACAAGTAGGTACTATCTATTTTAAATGCTTAAATCTGAGTAAAACTTCCATAAGAATAAATTAGGCCAAAGTTTTAAATTTGGAACGAAAGTTTAAAATCTGTCCGCAATGTGATTTAATCACAGGATTTCTCATGGTTCAGATTACACAGTTAGATAATTATTTATATATTTCTCTCTTTATATCTTTCTCTTTTTATATCTCAATTTACTGGACAACACCAAGATAATTGTGGAGCGTTATTGTTAGGGAACCCTATGTCTGAGGGAGGGATTATTTCCCCTCTTACTATTTTTGTTTAGCAAATAATTGATGGAATTCTTTTACGAAATTAAGAAATTATTTTTCTTCCCATTTATAGCATCTTAGTTAAGAGGGTTGAAGTTAAAAAGAGTCTTTGAAGATTGAAATTGAAATAATTTTCGGAATTACAATTAACGGCTCATAGAAGATTAATAAAAAAGTGTTTTGCAATATAAAGTAAGTATAATTTGTAAATGTAATTACAAATAATTATATTGTGTCGACATTAATTACAACTAATAAAAAGAATTGTGTATTCAAAAAGCTTTTCTTCATTCAAACCCATTGCAAGCCCTTGTTTATCTTTTGTAAATCAAGAAAAAAAGTAGACTATAGATGCTACTGTCACTGCCGTGTCTTATTAGGAAGACAAAGTGAAAAAACTTCTAGAGTTCGCCGGATGGGCCCAAAGGGCTTTATTCACCCGCAGTACGTGGCAAACTTTCAATGTACATTTTAAACAAAATATAAACAACTATGAAGAGTTTGTTTTTTCGAAAAATTCTTTTGTATCCTCCACATTTCGTTCAATTTCATTTGTGTTTTTTCGCGTTATATTTTATGTTATTTGTTCAATTTTGCGTCCCTCAAAATTTAATTCTTTAGATTCCTTCGAAATGGTTAGAATGAATAATTCATGCGGCTTGTCTATTGAACAGGCGATCGCCTCCGCCGTCGTTGTACCAGCTAGCATTGAATTGTATTGGGGAGACGGTGTACCTACACATTTATAATTTTACAAGCATGTACGGTTTTGTCTTGGACAAATTACGTTCGATAAAATTTATAGTTTTTGTCTACGAGGTCTCAATATTTATTAAAATAATAACACATGAAGAGGTGTACAATATTAGGTTATTTTAGAGTTACTAACTCTTAAACATTATTTAAGGACTTTCTGGATTTAATATAATTAATTAAGTGCTAAAATTGTAAAAAAAAAAATGTTTTCTTAAATTTATTACAATTACAAAATGTGATTAAGCACATGTTGCTATGTCTATTTTATATAAAATAATCCCATAGATGAATATAAGTACCTTACGATGTTTTATAATATTTTCTCCAATAACTAACTCTTCTCATTTTCATTTTTTTTTTTTTCCAATATTCTCAAAGTTCCTGTAATACTAATAAAAAAATAAACTCGTAATATTCCTGTACGTTAAAAAGAAGTATATAAATCACTGGCCATAATTATTTTTTACAGGTTGTCAAAAAGAACGTTTAGCGGGAATGAACTGTCATCGCAGCAGAAGTGCGACACATCAATGACAAGTTTCATTTTCCCACCCGTGTATTACGTAATAGGGATGTGGGTATTGTATAATCAGGTGACGCAGCTTTTTTGGTAACCCAATTCTTTTCACGGGTCTTTCAAATATCGAATCTTGCTTTAAGTAAAACCCTCTTTCTGGAATACTTCATGAACCTACTTGTTCTTTGTAGTCTTTTATAAGTTCGTAATATTTTCCTTCAATCATCACTGATCAATATATTATTATAGCAGTGTGTATGAATATAACAGCAATAAAAACGTTGTAAATTTAGTCCTATTAATGGTTGCCAGGCAACTTTTTGTTTTTAAATACTTCCTTTAATTTGGCTGAATATTTATATTAACATCGTAATGGAGTTTTCCAGAAAAATAAGATGTTTTTTTGCGTTCTGGCAACTATCTCCAAACTTAAAATCATAACATAGCGACGCTCCGTAGCGCAGTAAAAGGACAAACAAATGAACAAACACACTTTCACATTTATAGAATTAGTGTAGATTAACGTAACTTTGAAGTTAATTGAAATGTGCCACAAATTCTCTGCCTTTTTGCAAAAGAAGATGTTGAACAGGAATTCTGTAAAAACGAGCTGTAAATAGAAAAACTTATCATTTTTTTATTCTGTACAATATGAGCAATACATCACTAAATACTTCTTACTTCCTTATTTAAGTTCGAATATTTAATATGTTCGATTACGTGATATTTAAATGCAATTTTTGACTAAATATTTAACACACACAAAAAATGCCTAGCATCAAAGTTTTTTGCTTCGTAGACAATAAATTTAAGCACCGTTTCGCTCTAAATTTTTTATAGGACAGTCTTCTAACGAAAAAAAAATGATCAATGATATTATTTGATATTCAATGTTACAATTAAATTTAATGTTACCGTAATAAACTGTGCCATTCATAGAAGTAAATCTCAGAACTTATTACATTATTTTTTGTGCATTGCTTTGTTAAGTACAATTGAATGTTTTTGAGACGTCTGATTAAATATTTAATTTAAAATGTTATTTTAGAATTCGTTACGGTGCAACAGACGTGCGTACTTATCTTGAATAGTATATAGTTGAATATTTATGTAATAGAACAAAATATATCAACAAATTTATTATGATATAGATGACTATACTGCTTTCAAATTAATTGTATCAAATCCACAGACTAAAAATTTAAGAAGTAAAATAATGTACAAAAACACCATAACATTAGGTACTTTACACTACCAATAGGATATTTTTTTCACCCCAGTATTAATTTCGTCTATATTGGGATTTATTTATGTAGGTAATTGACAAAAAGACAGCGTCAAATAGTCATTTTTTATATTTCATAGATATGTCACATAAATAGAATGACCGTGGCCTTGTTCATCGAAAAGATAATAGAAGATCTGCAATAATAAAATCAGTACTTATTGGAATAAAAACGTGTAGCGCCATTATATATGTCAGGATGATGTTTCTTCTGTTTTGTGACATACACTTTCGTGACATATACCTATGAATATTTTTCAGGAATACTATTTAAAAATAATATAAAATCGCCAGTTTAAAAATTGTCATTCCTTTGTCTAAATTTTTAACAAAAATCTTACTAAGTTTTGTTTCAAGACACGAGCTCTTCATTGAAATTGTTTGTATTTATTATAAGAAATACTGATCGATGTCTTTTATTTAAGCCAATGGACTTGAAACATAACGAAAACCTCTTACATTGATGGTTTCTTTGGACTGCAGTTGAGTTTTAAGATTTGTTTCCTCGTTATTATACGACACAAAAACCATTTAAGCTGCAGTAAATTATTGTTATCGTTGTCATAGCTGTCAAGTTGCGGTACTTTGTAATGGAGAACACGGAATAAGATCGTCTACGAATTCATACTAGGGTGCTGAAATTTGAAAGGGGAAGACACAAATTACTCCGGGTGAAAACCTCTGCGCAATGTTGTGGGGTAAGCCAGGTATTTCATTGGAATTGTAATAGGACCCACTCAATTTTATTTTCTACTAGTAATTGTCTTCCTTTCGCGTTGGGAAACCTAAGCTTCAATATCCGTACTCGAAAAAAAAATGCTACAGTGATTCTATAAGTTATAAATATATATAAGTTTAAATATTAATGTTAATAAACAATTATATATGTTAATTAAGCTATTTTAATTATTACATTCTATGCTAAGTGTTCAGTAGACTTCATGTTTTATTTTTGATCGACAATTAGTCGGTTTTATGAATGTTCAAGAAAATGGTATTTAGTGACGCTCGTTTATCGGCTATTGATATAAATAGTTAAGAATATAAGCTTAAGTACATACTTATTTACTCACGTAAGTTATACTTCATTGGCGAAACAAGAAAATCTTTGTAGATTTTTTATCTTTCGCGTTATCCTATGCTATATGTCGAGGAAATTATTCTAGTAACAGAAGAAAAGGTATTTAGTACATTGAAAAATAGTTTTATTATAACGCATTATCTAGTTAAATATCATTTATAAATATATACTTGTATATAATTAAATATAAATCAGAAAGCTGTCAAAATGATGTGACACGACAGTAACGAGCTAATTTCACGTTCTCTAATTCATTCCCACTCTCATAATTTTATCCTAATGCACCAAAAGAAGTATTACTTCAAAAATGAACGAATAATGTCTGATTGATCTGTTATTCACTCTCAAATTTACGTCAATTGTATCTAGCGTCCGGTGTCTACGAGCTCACTTCATAGTAACTTTCAAGGAATCTCGTAATATTTAAAGATACTTCTACTTGAAAACTTGCGAGCGGATGTACAAGCGGATGTCCTATTTCACGCGGAAGTTCGTACCAGGCGGATCTCCGTTACACTATTAGTTTTAACTTCGTTCGTAGAAATGTTTATACGAATCAAATAGTTCAATAAACTGTTTGCTTCGCTAGTAGATGAATTGGTATTGTGTAATATGTTATGTTTGTCTTGGGAATCATAAATATAACACCACATTACTACGCTTACTGTATGTTATTGTAATATATTGTATACGAAATAATGTCACTCTATTCGATGTAAAGTTGATTCAATGAAAATAGATCTACTTTTGCAATACAATTTGTCTTTCAACACATATTTGTCATATGAACTTCAATATAGTTTATAGCACCTACTTTAGGGGTTATTTTCGCCCTGAAGTATTCAAATGACGAGTATGCATGTACGTTGAAATCGAGAGGTCTCTGTGGACGACGGATATTGCTATATTCCCTGGTTATCGCCTGGACAGACGAGGTACTTTTATCTGCGAAGGAAAAAGTGCTTCAAACTGTAAAATTGTCCTCTGAGTATATACGATTCAGGAACTCGATGCATGCGGTATACAAACATTAAAAAAAAAGAATACCTGTCCATTTATGTCCGTTGATGTTCTTGTGTTGTACGGGGATTTTGGTACGCGGTACTTCAGTCCCTCGCGTGCATTGTTTGATACATTTGTAAGCGTTTTATTATGACGAGGACAAAAGTACGCCGAGAATTGTACGTTTGCGCAGACCATTAGCGATGCCGTTTGAAGATGAATTGGTCTTAAGTTCAGAATAAATATATTTTTGGCTTATAGTTATAATTATATTTGGCAGCCTCTTGCTTGACACAGCTGTTCAATTAAATGTTTAGCCCTTAAATTATTTTTAACCTTTTAACAATTTCAAAAGTTAGCGACATACGAGTACCCTACATACATACATATTTTAATTAGTATGTATTTTAATGCTACAATAATACTAAATGCTGTATTTTTGTGAGATGAAACAAATTCTTTGTGATATGTTATTGTTACAAATTAGTTCGCAAATACTCGTATTTTAAAATATATTTAGCGTGATAAGCTAAATACAGTTAATCTATACTAAAGTTTATATATCTAGTGATTTTGCGTAAAATCTTCCCTATTTTACGATATAGTCTCTCTGACCTAGTTTAGACCTCGGCCTCACAGGGAAGGGTTTATGGTTTTCAATACTTGTGACTTCCTACGTTATGATCTCTCGCGCCTGGGAATAATATTGTTCCAAACGTTTTCACTTTTCGGGAGCCGGGACGAGAACGTATGCATAAAATTCTCATTATATATTCGTTTTTTGGTAAAGAATTTTCCGTTACATGTAGTTATCAGTTGAAACGAAGTTTGAAGGTGGCTTGCGGTTGGAGTGAATTGGTAGAAAGTATCCATTTTCAATGGAAATGTGTACAGTTACGGAAACTAGGAAATGTTTTCATGATGCTTTAATATTATGCTGCTGCGACATTCGCGACCTAACGCGTTATTAATGATATCGTAGAGCCAAGAGAGTAGTGGCCTAAGTGGCGCGCTTAATAACGTACTAATTTATAGGAAATAAAATAATGTGTAGATGTTTATTAATGTAGCCAACCTTATCACGTTAATAATGGTGCATTTGGTCGCAGCCGTTAACACAAACGTTATTTTTCCATTGCCATGGTAATTTGCTTTTAAATTTTTTATTGTCATCACACTAAACTTCATCAATGGCTATCAAATGTAAAAAAATCAAATCGGTTGAAAAAATGATAAGAAATAACGGAACCACTTTAACTTCGCCTAGTTATATAACATTAGTACCTCTAAACGGCAATATTCCTACGACAATTATTTTAATTCGCAAAAAATATTTTAATAGAAAATAATTAAAATGACTTCCAAAAGAAAAAATACAAAATCCAATTCAATATTTTTTCTTTTTTTTTATCAATTGCAACTTATCTATGACAGATGCACTTAATTTAGACAACAAACAGCAAAGCAGTCAGAAGCAGTCATTGGCATTACGATGTCAGTCGGCCGTGTAAGTAGTCGGCAGTGGAATTTACTTACACATGACCTATTTAGGCTGAAATAAGCTTAGCCAAGCAGGTGCCTTACGTAACGGACAGCCTTGGACAAGAAGCGTAATCTGGTTCCAGTGAGTGGTATCCAATTTGCAAGCAATTGTACGGCTTCGACCGCAGCCCTGATAATATGATATCTGTTGTACCGCGGCTGCTTACGCGATTACAATACCACGTAAAACTGACATAAATTTACGAGTACGAAAGACAGTTTTGAAGAAGTAGCTTATATGATTTATGCTGACTTTAAATAACAAAAACCAGAACCAATAAGTTTTTGTTATTTATTTTTGGTTAAACTTTATTAAATATTTAATAAATAAATTTTATGTTAATAAAACAAGCACCCCTTTCATGTCATCGGTTTCTCAAAATCGCTCTAGTGATTTTTGAAAATGGTAAGTTACGGGTTTTTTGACTGAAGGTAAATAAAAAAAAAATGTCACAGAAGTTTTAATCAAACACTTTAAGATGTCGCTTTAGTTGTAGAGCTTGACATCGAGTAGCACTTTCAGTCATTTCCCTTAACCAGGTTAATATCAGAATTAGCGTCAACTATGAACTCAGCTTTTGTATTAATGTTTGAAAATATCTCATAATGTCTAAAAAATCTTTTGCGATCATTATTAAGTAAAAAAGTAGACAAATATATAACGGATATTAATAAAAGGTAACGTTATTTAACGTTACGAAAGCACTCTTAAATAAATGACAAAATAATACACTGAGGTAAAAGTGGAAAAAGATCTGGAAGAATTTAAGTATATCGGAAGTATCAAAAGAACAATTCATCTTACAAGAACGTAACACGAAATAACAACATGTCAATAGGTACGCACAATATCCAATCTGCCCAATACTTTATTATTATTGTCCCGAGTAAGTTCCAATAAAAATAACGTAATTCACCGTCCCAATAGAACGGTCTTATAGGTTTAGTTTAGAAAGTTGGCATCTTGTCCATAGCGGTTATTTCGAGCTCCCTACATAGGCTACCGGGCGGCGATTGCACAAAAAGAAGCCTCTATTTAACGGGAAACGATACGGAAAAAAGCTCCTTCTGTGCGTTAGAGTCAAGAACCGGATTGCTGTGGCTGGACTGAAAAACAAATCTACTACGATTTACGTACCGTAAACTCGTTACGCGATGCGAACTAGGCGAGTTTGGGAATAGCGTGGATCATTCTGATTTGTGTTCTATGTATATTAGGGTTGAGTTGAGAATGTAGTTTGGGTACAATGGATGCGTAGTCGTACAGCGGTACAGCTCAGAGGCGTCGAGCGAGTTTATACGGTTCGGAGAGACTCGCAGGTTCATTCGTAAGAGCTGTCGTTATCACAGTTGCCGTTCGGAGGTCGGACTGCGTACACGTTACGGGACTCGTTACTTTGCGTCCAACTCTCGCGTAATCCCACTTCGCCAGAAGTTTTCGAACATCGCGCCGGCACGCGGCATCGTGGATCGACACCGAATTTCAGAGGCGATTCATTTCCGATTCGTGACTGACGAATGCTTGGTTGAAAGTGAAACCAGATACTATAGTTGGATCGTGATAAGTAAATTGTGTAAGGACTCTTAGCATTAAGTGGCAGTGGGATTTATCTGAAAGTGAAAATAAACTTATATGAACTCGTTTCGATATCCACGCAGTTTTGGGCTAAAACTGTGTCGTGACTATTGAAGCGTGACGGTGTTTCCAAATACGGTAAGTGGCTTTAGTTTCCTTCACTTATAAGTACATAATTTTAAGATTTGTATATGAACTTTGTATGTGAACTATGAAGACAGGTGTGATTGAGTGATCATGTTCTATGCAATATCCAAAATTAGAGACGTATTCATGAAGATTTTTGGAATGAATTACTTTTTAGACGAGAGTAACTTCTATAATGGCATTAAAAATATCAGTTTTAAAAAGGAATTTCCAATTTAAGGAAAAAAATACATTGCACTCACAAGAAAGAATGAATTGCTATTAAGCTTGACTTTGCACTCTATATTAGCGTGATAATAACTTACACCGAATTAAACGATCTTGAAACTTGCATTCGCCGCTTTCTTTTGATCTTACACCTTACTTAACAGTACCGGTCCGC
>DWPA01003277.1:0-14298 GCA_018251375.1 Calpodes ethlius
CGATATTATAAAATATAATATGACAACAGTATAATTCAATTAATTAAATATATCTTAATACATTCCAAAAGAAATTTGATAAACTCATATTATAATTATGATTATGAGGCTAGTAACTTAATTTCAATAAGTGAAACTAAACGACGTTGTGTAGTTATATTAATAATAGTAATTACATACTTAATAGCGTTCTTGTCGAATATTAGATTTTGGCAACGCCACATATCATAGCCGAACGTGTGGATCACATGGCGTGTACCAGGACAATATCGCAGCTAGTGATGTAGAGAGGCGCGGCACAATTCGCCGACCACCTCGCTCCGAGCTGATAACCCTTTATTCACATGAATTATTATATTGTTATCCTCAAGTGCCTGTTCGTGCACCTTTCTCCCGAAAAGCCCGCTCTTTCATTTGGGTTCGACATTAAAAAACGTATTGTCCGATTAATCTATTCCTTTAGGGTAATTCCGAGGGAATCAATATTGGAATTATTATATTCGTGCTTTGTTTACTTTCAGTTATCGGATTCATATAAATTATAAAGTGGGATTTAAAATAAAAAACGAAAGGCTTGAAATTTTATTGAAACATCTTAAATTAAGAAAATTACAATGTGCCTAATACAATTTTAATTTAGATACACAGCGTTTTGTTAATGTTTGATATGGAGCATAAATTCAAGTACATAGATTTCTACGTCATATAAAGTTTGTACAAAGCAAAAAAACCTGCCATTCACAAGACTGAATAAGAAATATCTGTATAAGACCTAACAAACAATTAGGATCACAAAATAAATTATTAATTAATATATTATGTATGTATTCCTGACCCTAGCTAAGAGTATAATCTGTGACATTTTTTCAACTAAATAGTGATAACTAAAAAAAACATAGACCTCTAAAAATATTTTAATTTTGCAGAAAGTACCCTCATTTAACAAAAATACTCTAAGCTTCCTTTATTTTTATAGTATTGATAATATTGTATATAACAACAGGTACATCAGTATCGAGGTCGATAACTATTCCCATATCATTACTAGACAGATCTTCCATCACAATAAAAAGTATATAATAAGATGTATTACAAAAAATAAATACACACAAGCTTCATAAGAGATTTACAATGTCTACGTGGTGTGAAGCGTATGAAAGATATCGTCTCGTCTGGCTGGGAACCTAAACAACTGTTAATATACAGATAAATCCGACTTAATTTATTTTGGATACCTACTTGAAGTTTACAACAATAAAGTTCTCATAAATTTATCTTAAAAAACCATTACTGATTAGGTACATAAAGTTAGTGATCATTAAAATCATACCGGATAAAGATTGTGTATAATTTTGTATAAACCAAAAAAAAAAACAAGGAAGTTATCATCTCGCTGCCCACCACAAGCGAAAATTCGAACAAGAAAAAATAACTAGAATACGACGTATTCTAGTAGTATAAATACTAGTTTATACTACTTTCATGAATGAATTGTTATCAAAACATTGGGTAGTCGCTTCCAATTTCTTTTCTACTTCAGTTATAAAGTAGAATGAAGTCATAACATAGTTTAACATAAATAAAGATTACTAGGTAGGCTACGATGCAATGAATTGAATACGTAAACACTGAGCTAGATCACAACAGCTCGTTATTCAAAGAAACTAGTGCATACACTGGATAAATTTAAAGCTTAGCGCTTTGAAAAAACACAGTTCATAGTAGATCTTCCTTATTTCAAACACTTTGCTTTGTTTAATAGTTATTTAATATCTACTTGTCGAACATCAAAACTTAAGCGATTATTTTATTAAAGCGTAAATCAATTTACGCCAATCGCTTTTTATTTATACGTGAATATTTTAAATATTTAAATTGTTTATATTTAGTGTTCATCAATGTTTTAGGTATTTTTGTACTTAGTACATTTATTATTTTTATTGAATTTTCATACTTATTACATTTCATAGGTTTTGCTTTTTTCCTTCTCGTATTTTCATATAGATATATTCTCAAAAGTATTCTAGTTAGGTTCGGGTAATAAAAATCGATATGTAACTGATTATACTACTAATAAAAATATGTTGCCAATTATGCAATAAATTTTATTACATAATTACACACAATTGTTTTCAATGGAAGTAGTCGAATTTTCATCAAAAATTATACTTGCAAAAATAATATACACCTCAAAAACGTCTAATTTTATTACGGCATTAGTGGCAAAGAACAACTCAATTAAGTGCTTAAATGAATAATTAATTTTATTGCCGCATTATTTAGGTGACTTGATGCGGTACGAACTGAGATTGTTATCATTAGGCAACTGAATCTAAAATAGGTGTAAAGTCACAATGTTATATACGATTAATAACACTTATAAATTTGCCGAATTATATAGACTATATAATTTATATAAAATCATTAAAAATACTTGAAGTAAATAAACATTCAAAGCAAATTTAAATGCGTTCATAATGTTTATTTAAATATTAATGTCATAATATATAATGTAAGAATTAGTAACAGCGTCGAATACAGAAGTAAATTCAAACGTGCCTTGCACTACGACTACGTAAAGAAGATTTTATTATCGTGCGATAATAAAAGTTGTGTTAAAGAGATATAATCGTGCAATTACTCTTTGCGAGCGCTCTAATGTGCGTATCCACGTGGGTACATTACCTACACTTTTTATTGGGTCCTTGAACTTGAAACAATTTGGGCGGTCGATAATTCAGAAGCGGACACACTAGGAGTAGACTCATTCGAATGTGATGTCATACGTAATAGCCACTCAGTATTGTTAACGATCTATTTATGGAGAACTGACGAAAAGTTAGACTTTAGTCACTTGTAAACATCACTATTGATTATGTGGTTATTAATGTTGCTTCTGTTTCATATGTATGTTTATGTTGCATTTGTGTTACATAACATAATAAAGCAATTTATTGAACTTTGGTCATTGTCTGAGCTACGATTACTATTGGCGTAATATCGTAGAATGATGTCGGAAATAACGGTGGCTTTTACTCCCGGAAAAGATTAAGTATTTCATCATTTACGATGAAGGTATATTATCTCGGTTCTGTATTTTAATTATCAAAACTCAACAATACGTTATGCGTACATTTCTCATTATAATATTGTAATGAATTCGTGTATTTACTTTTGTATGCTCTGCGGTCTAAGGTTTCCTTAGTAATTATGTAACAAACAAGACTTTGTCATAAGTCTTCAATATGTTTAGTTACAGGTTATATTAAATGTTGAAAAACATAAAGAATTAAAGAAACAAATACTTTGAAACCTTTCTTTTAATACCGAAGGTTAACAACTTTCTATTATAATGAAAAATTGCAGTGACAATTGAATAAAAATTATAATAAAACAATGTAAGTAACTAAGTGACCAATAGGTTTCCTGTAACTGTAGAAATGACTGGTGGATACACCAACAGATTAGTATTAAATCGACAAGCAACATCGATCATTCCACGTCTAACGAAAACGACTTGATCCCACATATTCACATTAATCATGGTCTATGTACCTACTTTATCTGTATTCATAGAAATACCCACCTACTTCCTACTGTTTTAGACACGACCCGCGTGACGCACTGGTTACTTTACCGGACCACCGTTTATGGGATCTTGAGTTCGATTACTAGCGAGGCAAAGATTTGAATGAAGAATTTAAATGTCTATTATCAATCTGTATTAATCTGTGCTTCTCTTTATGCGTTGTTTATTACACCAACGACAGGAAATCTTTTGTGAGAATATGACTGTAGCGATATTTATTTCTTGTTACATTGTAATTAATAGCTTTAATAGATGAAGTGCGCACAAAGAACTTTATTTATTAAATATTTTTATTATGATGTGTCACAAGCAAAAATGAACCATATAACTTATAGGAAATAATTACGTGTTCGTACGCAATTTTTTTATTAATTAACTTTCATAAGCTTATTATCGTTACAAATACTTGAATCATTCTATATTCGATTAATATTAAAATAAATTTAGGATTTAAGAAACTAAAAACACGGTCTTATAATCCAAGAGTTTTATAACTTTACTATCCACTATTAAAGCGTTCCTTCGTCTGTAGCCAAACTTTAGCATCATTTCAGGTAATATTTATTATTAAATACGTTCTCATAGAAGCAGTTAACTTTATTGCTAACCTCAACTTCAACTTTATAGCAAGGGAGGAAGTAGTTTTAATTTAGCTTGTAAGATGTGTATAACGCACACATGAAAAATTCTTAATCAGCTATATTTTCCAATAGAATGACAATAAATCAAATATTTTTAAAAATGTTCCAATTTCAAAATAAAAAGAAAAACAAAAAAATATATAAAAAACCGAAAAAACGTTTAAATTGAAAAAAAAAATGCTGTACTGTTTGCTGTACTCGTCTATCGTCTACAATGAGATCCAGACAAACATCCCAAGGAATAAATTAACAAATATTAGTACTTAAATAAAAGTTTTTAAAACATATTACCTATTTTAATTGTAGAACGCCAATTTAGTATAAGGTAAAATGTCGCCTCCGGCCCCACAATGGCAAATTGCTGATCTTTGACATTGGCGGAACAATGGCGACATGAGATTTATGACGTGCAGCGTTCTTCCGATGGGGACACGGTGTGACCTGTCACCGGTGCTATGCCGATTATATGCCGATAGTATACCGAGCGACAATGATGGCAATTACTTTGAGGTTTACAAAAAGTTAATCATTATAATAAAATTTAGATTATGTAATTTTAATTGTTTAATATACAAATTATTTTTTCAATCCAACATCCTAATGCAATGAATGAAAATTCTACTAAGTATACCAGGTTATAAACATGTAAAATGTATTACATAGAATTGCTTATGCCTTTATTCAAAATTATTTGCAACAGGAAAAAATCTGCAAATTAGAAAATTTTCCTGAAAGATAATATTTATAATAGTGTGATAGTAAAAAATATAATAATCAAAAGAAACCATCCTGGTTTATCTCTTTATGGTTCTAGTGTTACATCCCAATATTCTAAAGTTGGTACCTCGTCGGTATTTGCTCAGTATATGCATGCACCCGAGAACTGACGAAGAGTTGCGACCCACGGCCACGTGCTTCGATGGCAGCTTGATTATCATTTTAGGCTAGTCGCTCATTATAAACAAAAGCGAGAATTCATCATTCAGCGTAACATTTACTACTACTATGATATTAGTATTTATTGAACGAGAAGCGCAAATACTATGCTACGTTACTGATCATATTCTATAGAATTTTTGTAAGATAATTTGTTAGAGACTCATTTATCGTGGTTTAAAGAACTGTTCAATTAAACTTACCCTATATGTACAACTTTAAGAGTTTAGCTTAAGGGTATCATGATAGCGAGTCATCATATATTTTTAGAGGTATATTTTCAACGTTTTATATTTTATTAATTGCCTGTTGCAGCGTAAAAATGAAGAATATATAACTTAGTATTTTTTTTTATAACTCAAGATGTGTTTATCAATCAATATCAATTAGATAAATCTATTTCCTGGTTACTTCACAGACCTTTGTTTTCATCTACTACTGTTTTTATCTACAGTGTATTACAATGTACACTTGTTTGCATTATAATTAGCATTATTTATGTATTTATGGTTTTGTAAATAAAATCTTTATACATCTAGTATAATAATAAAAAGATATAATACATTTCGTTATGAATATAGCCTTTTATATAAATTGTATTTTATCATTTATGTTAATAGGTATAAACGAATTACTTTAATTAATCATTCTCTGTTTAATGAATACAAATTATTCAGCGGGGAGTAATTAAGCATGATATAGTATTGACGGTGCACAGTACTTAAGTCACTTTTACATTCAAAATCATATAAACCAACTTGAAAAAACTTTAACTTCAAAAACCTAAAGGTTGCCTTAAAACCGTAGGTACTATAAAAGCGACAGACTTAACCAAACTTAACTCACAGACTTAACAAAAAAATATAAATTCAGTTTTGTAATTTAACATAGTGAAAATACCCTACTTAGAACCGTTTCTTGTAAAATATTCAAATGACATAAACGTTATTATATTTAGGTATTATAAAATAAAAATATAAAACGTTTAACTGTCATAAATTTACTAACTTTTATTTATTAAAGACTTTTATAGCACGAATATAAATTCATTATCATTTGAAAACTCAAATTGGGATATAGGTACGAGAAGTCTAAATGCACCTGTCGCACTCATTCATAATGTCATGATTAAATGAATTCATTAACATACTATACTGAGGATATTTATCGCCGATAAATGTCATAGCAATACTATACGCTATAAAAATAGTTATCGATTTACAATTACATAATACATTGTCGTTAACGAATGAGGAATAATTTGCGGAATTTATTCGGAGGTAAAATTTATCGAACTTGAAGTGTCACAACTCGCCTTCATTTATTATGTTTGAGAGTTATTAGAGTTATAAATAGCACAATGTGAGTAAAGTTAGACGTATTTAGTCTGTCCGAGAAATATTTTTTAATTGTTCAGTGAAGGTTTAAGACCTTAAGAGTAAGGTAACGCTTTGTCGTTTTTAAAATGACCGTCGATGATGACAATGAACTTGAACGGTAAATTATGCAATCTTTTTACTACCCATAAAACAGTTGTGCTTTCAACGGTACCCGTGAACAATAGATTTATTTACCTGAGAACAGAATTCTTTATTGGCATTGACCGCATAGTTTGAATAGAAAGAGTTCTTTATTTTACATCTTCATTATGCAATTTTAAGAACATTTGTAAACCGTGTGACTAATTTGTACTTAAAAATGCTAAAGAAACTTACAAAAAGTTTGCTGTAAGAATGAGATAGAATTACTGGTGATTGTAAGTATATTTCTTTGAGATATCTCGTTAGTCACTAAGTATTCAGTTGGTGTGAAAGAGTCTCTGTTACAGCCAAATTTGAAAAGGTGTCGTGAAAAGCATACCTTGTGGCATATCATACAATACATGATCATTTAAAATAACTGATAGACGTGTAATATAATGAAATCACATCTATAAATGTGGATTGTAAAATTTAGAGTTCCTTTTAATATTACCATCAAATTTTCTGTAAAAATATTCCAAACGATCCAAGAAATCGTCTAGTTCTAGTCTATATGACACTTTCTGTGGAATTCGAACTCATTTGTTTACGATCTTCCCAAAATACCGATTGTAACATATAAAGTGACGTAATCGAGCAGCTGATCCTATAAAATATGTTGTAAACACAGCCGCAATAAAAAGAAGGGACCGCGGGCGCTGTGTCGGCTGCGCGCACACTGGGACTACCTATTACGGGAATAGGACTAACATTATAAAGTACCTATTCCTATCATTACCTATTCCTACAATGGAACTTTCGTTTGAAGAACAACATAAACTGGATAAACTCTTCTTTTATATTAAGAGTATAATTAAGAGTATTTTTTTCTGACTTTAGTGTATGTTGTTATAATCAAGTCTGCCTATTTTAGTATTGTCATCTTAAGAAAGGATTAGGCGGATAAATATAGGCGGATAAAAATAAAAGATATTTTAAATTTTATCTATCTACTACAACGTTTCTAATATGAAATAAAAGGAAATTACGTTATTTTTACACAATTTAAGATGCAAAAACAATTGAAGCGGGACTGTTATATGCATTAAAAGATGAAATAATTATTTCAACGTTCGCACAAAATATAGCCTTGAAGTAACTTATAAAAATGGACGATCTTAGTTAAATTTGAACTGTTTACGAAAACTTACAAAAGTTGAAGGTTAATTAATTATTGTATTATCTGTATATTATAACCAGTAAATAAACGATGGGAATTTTCAGTGATTACTTCTGACGACAGATATATTATTTATTGAAGGATTAACCATGGAGGTTGGGACTTTCATTCGATAAAGTAGGAAAAAATAACAATGTAATGCTATGATTAATAAAAACCTTAGCACAAAAAAAAAGTTACAAGAAAATATATATAGATAGTTAAAAGTGTTGATATTTACATTCAAATAAAATAAAAAAAAAACACACACATACATTTTCGATGTTTTCAAATCTAAGACATTTTATCTCGTATTTAAAATTGCGTACAACAAAATAACACATTACCTCAATTTATTAACACAAACATGATAATTCGACTTTTATCCTTTACTCAAATTACGTTAATCGGTTGTGGTGTCGTAAAATTAATAAAAAATTTGTCACGAGGGCCGCGATATCTTTTCTGCCAGTACCCGCTGTAGCTAAGTCGTAAACTGTTCGTCTTAACTGCACTGAACCCACATTGTGACGTGCAAACGTACTCGGCAGGTGTGAACATTATCTTAATTCAGCTACCGAACCGATCGGCTTTGCTTTGCACTTTAATACGCGAATTAACGCCTTTGAGGATCACCCGCAGATATTCGCTGTAAAATATTACGGCAAATATGTAAATGTGTTTATTTTGAAAGGATTTTCACCCTAAATTGAAGAATTCTCAACCTATAAAGACTGAGCATTTATTATAAATTCAACAAATATTTATTTGAAAAATAACTTAGTGATCTAATACCTCTTTTTAGCAAAATTAGGTAGTATTTATTTGCTTGTAAAACCCGGGTTTTAACTTTTATGATACAATTTATTTCGCATAAATTGACGTCCTTTTTTAGTAGTTATAACTTCCTAGATAAGCAATTAAAAGTATAATAATATAAATCTTACTACTACAAGTAAGGGTTACCTACTTAATGAATAAATTCGTTTTCAGACAATAAATGAATGTTTGTCGTAAACCGATGAAACGAACGGTGAACGAGGTTATTTAAATTACCCTCTGTCATTAATTTTCTAAAATTGGCAGGCAAGCAGTAATACCAGGTGTTTTAAATGTTAGAATAAAATGTGTATACCAACAACTCTGTTTATTGCTTTTTGTATTCATACGGAATAAGATTCTCTTACTCTCTATCTGCATAAAATAACTTATTTATTACATACGCCTATCATGAAGAATAATATATATGTATACAATGTCAAAACAGTAAAATAATATTTATCGTTACGAGAACAAAAAGTCGGAGTGTTTGTATAAGCCAACTTTGAATATGCGTTATATGTTTTAAAATAAAATTGTTTGCCCACATAATTGATGTTAGAAGTCCACTTACAAAGTTTTGTTTAAAGATGTTGGTTTCTAGCGTAGGGTGTATGTAAATTTACACTTATATAATGAAGGAAAAAGTTTTTTATGTATAGTTTATAATAAATAGGCTCAAAAAGTATTAGATAGATATTACAATTCTTTCATCTATTCAAATATATGTTATTACCGAAAATCAGCAATGGAAACAATTGAAAAAAATCTATGATAATTGCAGTAAAGTTAATACTTTGACAATAACAACTAAGTAGTTAAATATATGAACTGTATTCTTGAGTTCTGTTTTACGATAAGATTTAAACCGTTTTTTTTTGTAAAATCGTGACTAATCATTTAAAAAAATTATACACACGGTAAATATATATGTCAAACTACCGTTTAAATCGCAATTTTTGGTTGCACAATAATTGCCTAATTTTATTTTATGCAACGCCATTTAATTAAACATGCGTTATCGCTAATGCCAATATTTTATAATGACGCTTTAATAAGCACTTCGCGCGACTGCTTGTGAAAAGACTAATCGTAGTTACCAAACGTTTTCACCTTTAGGTATCGATTACAGTACAAAGTATGAACTAGTTACCAGTTAAAGTAGTAAAGCTAGAGCGGGGCTCAGTCGTTTAGCCCACAACTAAATCTAAGTTACAGTTCAAGTGAGGTCAACCAACCGGAAGGACGGAGGTCGAGCCCATTTGCCTAGCAATAGAAAACTAGGAACTAGAGAAATTATTGACTTAACTGCTAGAAGTTATTGATGGAGGTGTACCTATATATACGTACATATACATATTATATTTGTACCTTTTGATGCATTTTTATTTTACCACAAGTTACATTATAATGCAAGATAATTCTCAGTTTGTTCACTTAATACAAGGCCAATAATAACAAATGAATCAATTGGAATAAAATACAAAATCATAACAAAAATATTAAATAATATCTTTTCATTAATCGCAATACTTGTATCACTGTATTACACGTCGACTGATGCCATCATAGACTAAATGACAGATAGATAGAAATCAAGTAATGGCATGTTTCAGTATCATAATCGCTCTATTATTACACTTGGTAGTCCACTGTTGTGAACTGAGTATTAAAGTGCACACGCGGACCATGAATCAAAAATGAAGACGAAAAACGGTTAATAATAAAGAATTACCAGTTAGAACTGGATCACGCTTCATAGCCTGAAGAGCTGATAGAGGAAATGATATAGGAAATAGTCTCTCTGATAGTAAGTGGTCTTCATCGTCTTTGGACATGAGCAAAACCAATAGAATCTCCAATGCATTGCTGGTTCTAAACATTTTCTGAATCCTTAGATTAAAGTTTATACAGCTTCTAATTATGTGACACATCATATGTCACTAATACATCCTAAAACGCCATTTACGGCGCTAGTAATAACACCACGTCTGTGTTGTCAAAAGTTAGTCCCGATAAATAACCCGCTGATTAACGGATAGTAAAATTTTGTATAGAACTGAATTAATGTAGCCAAGTATAAAATTAACGCGTCAATTAAGGCGTAATCATGCGCACCCGTTATCACTAACGTTAACGCAGGTGTTCCAGAGACTTTATGTAGCGAGTCAAACAGCTGTTGCCTGTGGTCTCTCTTCGACTGTCTTCCCACGCGGCTCGGCGATCACCCCTCACCCACCGCGGTGAACTTGGTATATATATGCTGTTTGTTTAATTTCCAAATCTTGCTTACATTTCTAGTATTGATAATAAAATTAAAAAAAAGATATTTTTAATATACCATAAATCATATTTTTTACGTGACATAAATTATATTATTACCTTAAAAATATATCTTTTCAAAAATGGTCTTTTCATGTTTATTTTGTTGACGAACTAGTGGATTTGCGTCTACCAGACTTTCCGCGGCGACTCTATAAAAAAGATTTTAAATATAAAATTGATAAAAATATTTTATTTGAATAGTACTTTTTTATCATTTTTTTAATATGGTTTAGATATTTCTTTTACATCAATATTCGGCAACAACTACAAATCTGATAGTAAGTGTAAAGCATAAGTAACAAGGCATCTCCGATGTATTGCCGACCAAGAAGTATGCGGGAATTCAAACTAGTTTCCATGGTCTCAATATAATATCGCTTTAAATTACAAAAAAAAAACACATTGAAATATTACCATGACCACAACTTAAACACTAGAGAATAATTGATCACTTACAACTTATTAACGTTTTTCAACACGAAGAACATAATTTCCACATGAAAAGTATGCGTGAAGTGCGCTTTAAAGGCGTATAATTCCCATTATTATAGGAGCTATTTTTACCGTTCAGTATTAATATGCACGAGCGGAATCTTGCTTCCCTCCTAACTCAAAGTGCTGAAGACTGTTTGGTTTTACTTGTTTGTGGAGACATATTATTTTCGCGGCGCGCCGACTCCGTGCGCTCGCATTCATAATCTCTTCGGGCTTTGACCTCTTGAAATTACTGACACATTTTAAACCAGAACATCTTATCCACCAAAACAATAGGTAAACGCTACACGCATTACTTAAAGTGTCACGTTCGTGGTCATCTTTAAAATATCACTTCTAACAAGTCATACCAATAACAATACGCGGAGATTTATATTTTCACATAGGTAATGTAACACATAATAAAACTACGCTTAACACACAACCCGCGACCGTATTTTCCGTTGTAAACATGACGGCGATCCGCATAATGTTTTATGTATCGCAAGTGCAATGCAGGAGGAAATTCTCATTACGATTCTGCGTGAGCGCCGATGATTCTAACATTCGTGCGCTGACAGTCAAACACATCTCCCGTGATGCGTGTGAAAAAGTAAAAGCAAATCGTCTATTTTTGTACCAAACATGACACGACACAGCGTGATATCCGGATAGACGTTACTCGAACGATAGACGTACCTAGTTGCGGGGATAGCGGTCCAGAACAAATCGGTACCGTTGTTAAACTTTCTTCGTCGATTGGTGACAACACTGATTACGGTGAGCAAATTGATAGTACGTGCATCGCATCGCTTGCTCGAACACTTTGTAGGTACGCCGCCATCGAATTCAACTGTGGTAGGTCACGCTTAAACAATTCTTACGCCATATGCATAACGATTGGCAGTTCCTCTCACTGCGACTGCAAATATATGGCACTGGACTTTGCACCAAGCCGTCCGTTACGATCGGATACCATCGGGGCACTAAGCTCACAAAATTACAATGTTAAAGGACGCCGACGTAGATACGGCATGGATAACTCAATTTCGTAGTCCTGTGGGTTAATAAATTATAATTTACGATTGTATTCCTGGACGCGGTCCGTAGTGAAAAAGAGGCTATCTCTAATAGAAACGTCTGTTTTTTTGACCCGCATGCATCGCCCAGTAGAGGCAGGCTTTCGATCAATTATAAGATGTTTCCTGTTGCTTTTAAGCATTAGTATTTTAATTGATATTGCTATCGTTTTATTTTTTATTTACTAACATAAAGCTTGAGGCGAAAGAAGAAAGGTATAGTTTCAAGATAGTTTTAATTCTAGATACTTTGTATATTTGAAAACTGACTCTTTAAATACATACTTTAAAAATATTATAATGAAGTTAATGATTGATTATAAATAATATATTCGACTGAAGATCAACTTATGAATATTTGCCTTGTTTAAATATCCATCAAATTGTTTTCAAATAGAAGACTAACTTCACACGGTCTTACAAAATGGAAGGGTATATTAGTGGAGTATGTGGAGGGGCGCTATATATCATCTGCGATCGGCGCCGGCGCAGCGGTCTCTTCGATCCCCGCCGTGAATATTTCAATTCTATAATACCTCCAACAGTTTCAAACTACCTCTACAATCCGAATGATTAGCTGTTCTATAAGCTATTATTTTTGTTACACAGAATTATGAAACATTTTTAAATTTGCCATAGAATCATTAAGACGTTAGTCAGACTTTCACCCGTGCTAGACTATAAAACACTTACAAATGCCGCGTCAATAAAATTTTATAGTGGGATAATTTATCAAGATTCCTACCGAAATGGTGTGATAAACTTTATTGATCGTTATAACGAGTACCGATACAAAATTTTGAATGCCGTGACTGATTTAAGAGATTTGATACGGACTCTAGAACAGTTTGTGATTGACTAAGAATAATTAAAAAGTAGCCAGTTTATAAAAAAGTTACATTTCAACTCCGGGTTCAATTAAATGGTACAAAGGTATTTATTCGTGTGTAACTGTCGAATACGTGGTGATGGTTTAGAATTCAACCTCTCGCGTGTGGTTCGGCTTTCAATCCTTCACACGATTTTAATTAGTAAAAGTTAAATGCATATTAATTTTTAATTAAATATTTTTCGTTGATAAAGGTTAATTTAGACAGTACATTGGATTAGGTACGTATGAATAACAATATAGAGATTAATAAATATTTCCCCTTTGTGGAGCGGGCTTCGACCTAATAAAGGAAATACCTAACTAAGTAAATGAATATTTTGAATTATTATTCTTAGGATAAAATATGATAATTAATGCCGTGCAAAAACGCTATATATACTTTTCTTTTCTTCCATAGACATTGTATTATTATTAAATGCTAAGCATATACGATATTATTAGTCAATATACATTTAAGAAAACTTGCCATGAAAAAACATCGGCTTTAAAAATATCACTTAATTAGAGATAATCAATGATCAGCACGGTTTACTATGGAAACAATAAAGACGCGAAAAACTTCAGTTTTATACGAGACCTGCTGAGACCAACACCATTATCCGACTTAGTTTAAAAGAAGACACATTGTTCTGTAGAACGCTAGTTTCGGCACGAAGCACCCTATATCAGCGAAATAATATCGAAATATCCTTAACTTTGTCGCGCAATAACTATCCTTATTTCCATTCCAAAAGGTTCAAGAAATTTTTCATAAAGCACACCATCCGCCGATACGTGTTTATGAAATTTATCCTTAATGTAGTGAGGATAAAAATTAAATTTGTTTGCAAAAAGAAGGGATTTTTGCATCGTTTGAAAGGCTAG
>DWPA01003278.1:0-14295 GCA_018251375.1 Calpodes ethlius
CTAGTTGTACTCAATATTTATGAAATGTAATTTAGGGACGTACATTTGTTTTTCCCCATTAAATATTTGATCAATGCAAGGCTCCAAGACAAATAGCAAATTTTACATTGAAATTGCACTGTAAAGTGTTGAATACTAAAACTGTTTCTTGCCATGTTTAAAAGCAATAACCAGAATAAGTAATATTTTCCACTTTCAAGCCTCGTTTTTGTAGTTGCTAAATGACATTTTCTCATTTGAAACGCAAGGAAACTTGAACACCAGCTACGAATTAATTTGCTCTTTTAAAATAGCTTGCCGTGACAAAAACACTGTCATCACACGCAGCTGTACACGAAATTGTTGAAGGTTCGCGCTTTACTGTTTTTACAAAGAGTAATCGTGTATATTGAATAAAAGGAGGATAAATATGGCCACATGTCTGGTAGAATGCCGGTTTTATCGTCATTCCATTATTTATTGTGAATCTGTCGTTGAAGCTCTGTATTAACGAATGCGATTACTTCTGGTAATTAAAGGTCATTAATTTTATCATAGAAATTGTCAATTACTATTTCAATGTATTCACCACTATTAAAATTAAGTACCTATGCGTCGATTGAAGTTAAAGCCTTAGATTTTAAATTTGGATCATCAAATATTCATACGCCTAGCCAGTTATTTATCCAAAACGAAATAGAATTGCGGCAAAGTATTACTTTTTAGGAAACACGTATTTTAAACATAACATTTTTAAATCTATCCAAATTTATTTTAAGAAGTACAGGCAATGGCCTGAGTACTCTGTACGTAGAGTACTCTTTTCCAAAAAATATTTTAATTTCGCCAGTATATATAGACTGCATAGATTTATTAATTAGTCTTATGCGGTATAAAATACCCTCGTATATTTGTAATATTAACGACTTTGTACCTGATTTTTTGTTATCGCTTATTGATCTTTTATTCCTCACTAAATAATGTAGACAGACATTACCCGGCGCACTTCACAGAAATGTGGCAATATTGGCGTTTAATGAAAATTCAGACGCGGAATGCGCGATACTAACCTTGATCTAAATATTTGTTGGATACGCTCTGATCTCACAATCATTGCCATGGTCTTAAAGCGGTGACATAATTTCTCAGGAAATTATTTGCACCTATTTTCTAATAATTAATTTACCACACAATGCGCACACAGTATAAAAAAGTGTGCACATATCACCGTATTCACTTACAAAGTGAAACTTGCTTACTAAATATGAATTTTTCGTATTAAATGGCAACTGGTTTACTTTATTCTTTTCGACTCCGAATTTGACTGTGTTTTATTACGTAGTTGTTGTGGTATATTCATTTAGCCGTGACAATAAAAAGTTTGAAGAAAACGTTGCAATTTTTTTTTTATCTCGGTCTACTTAAAATCAATAACGAAGTTTCTATTCCAAAAACCAACAAAGTTGTCGAATAGCTAAACGCTAAAACATTTTACCTTTACATTTGAAGATTTATGTAATTAACTGTTCATTTTATCATTTCGATTAAATTTATAAATGATCCTATCACACAGACAGATATACACACAATCTTAGTAGAGATAAATTTAATTAGGAAGATATCCGTTAAACGGTTCATTGATAAAATTTCTATTATAGAAACGAAGCGATGAATAGTCTAATAAATTTGATTCAAACAGGCTTTCTTGATAGTAATCTCGTGTTAGATCGCAATTTTTATTTTCATGTCGATGTCAACGTTTAGTACTCATCCATATTTTCCTGAGAAACTAAGTTAAATCATGCAAAATCTTACATAATTTTGATTCGCAGAAGTTTGGATTGCGATGCGATCTGTTTCGTTGTCACCAGTGAAGTATATGGAAGAATTTATGAATTGAAGGTTAATAGTAGCTTTCCTAAATCCTGTTAGGTGATAAATAGGATTTATGTTAAAATTGTACTTAACTTGTTTAATTCTGTAACTAAATTGCTATATTAATCACTTGATTTTTTGTGGTTCTTAATATTGTGGGTTTTTTTTTCTGTCAGTTACTTTTAGCTTCAATACGTGACGTGAACAAGTATATGCAAAGTCTCAGCGATGATAAGTATTATTTGTGCAATGAAATATTGACTTGCGGGGTTTCTGCGAATGTAGAAGTTATTTCTCCAGTATTCGGATCCGGTATCGCTTAACTATGAAAGCTAGTTATAAATAGGCTCAGCTACCAGTGGCCGACATTCCACCGATGTGACCCTACATTGTTTACCAACTGCGCGTAGAACGCCTATTGATCGTCGCGTTCAATGAATTGTGTCGGCATTCTTTCATTCACTGGATTATTGATTGATGACATGTTCATATCTTCGGGCAGGTGTCTGTGGTTCGTTGGTTTTTGTAGGTGATCATCTGTCATGTGTATCATTTGTTTCTGTAACGGGATGTCCTACAGTAAATAAGTCGTATCTTTTTGTACTATAATTGTACTTTGAAGGTTTTGTTGCTTTACAATACGCAGTTGGTATAAATTATCTAATTTTCTAAAACTGTCTAAATTTCCCTTTGATTTCTAAACATAATTTTAATTAGCAATACTTTTTTAAATATTTTTTTCTTAATCTTCATTGCCATTTTTCAACTTAAATATCTTGTGATATTGTTATATTTATTAATACATGCCTTCCTTTTTAAAAAAAGTCTTCTCCACATAAAATGTATATATAATTATATAGATAATTACTTTTTCAGGCATTCACTACTTAAAAAAAATATTGCTTTTGTTTTTGTACTTTTGTAAAGTGATAATTGAAATGATATTAGGTCAAGTGGTTTAAAAAACGAATAATAAGCATTTCTACTATGATCAACGACCTCCTCTGTATTATGTAGATTGGAGGTGAACGAGTTGGGTAATAATAATTGGGTCAAATCATCGTTAAAAGCCCACCAATTCTAATATCGATGTATATTTTATGGCTTCACCCTACAAACATACCATCTTCGAAGTAGAATCAATTTAACCTTACAATCGTGTAATTTATTGCTAGTCGGAATGTATTTAATGCACGCAACTCTATTGAGTGCTATCTTAAAGGGGAGATCCTATTAGATACTTTCTACTAACAAATGGTTGTGAGTAATTTGTATAACATGTACATGTATTGCTTCGTTTTATTGGAAGCTACTCTAGATTGAGTCTTTGAGTGTTGGCTAACTCGATTGTTGATCATTTTAGTACTTTCTACTTCATATTTTACGTTTTGAGTTTTGTTTTATTTCTCACATCTTATTTCTTTTGCAGGCTTAAGTATGTTTAATATATATTAATTAAGATTAAAATTAATTGTTTATCTTTCATAAATATTAAAAAGTATTAGACGAGATATAGAATTTAAAGTTTTGTCTTAAAATTTATCAACAATGCTTCATCGTTTATCTTGTGAATAAATCCCAAAGTCGATATATTTTTTATACTTACGTGACTTTTACTTGCCGTTTCCGCATCTGGACTGTAATCAAATTGTTGTACTTTCACTGTCATGCCAGGCTTCAATCAACCGAATATTGTCTTATAGTTTACGGCTAATAAAATCAGCCATTTAGAATGGACCGAAACGAAACTCATCATAATCATAGATTTAATATCATCTGAAAGAGAAATTGGATCGTTTTATTTCTGCGGGGCATTCTGTGTGAATGTGACTGTCTTGATAGTCCTCGTTTTAGAAACACCAATTATTGCTTATAATTGAATAAGTAAGACTCGTTATATAGAGACGGAGCCTGTGAAAGAATTCAAACAAATATCCGTGGAGAGACAAGATGCAGATACAAATTCTAGTTTTTTTGTACAAACCTTATTTGGAAATATGTTTAGCTGCGTAGGTAGAACTACTTCGCGCTTTAGACTGAGATAATACAAATTAAACAAAGCAGATGTGATGTTCTAAACATCTCTAATCATTGGAATTATTTTTATTGTTTTGTTGAAGATTTAATTGTCTGTTAACTTATTTGTCTTTTGTTATTGTTCTACGAAAGGTTGCGTTTCATACTTAACTTACTTATTGATTGTATGTATATTGGAATCTACTCAAATATTTGTTATGTCTTGAAATGTTAAATACATACAATTCTATTTTTGGGTCAATGTGTTCGATCGATTACTGTTTAAAGTTCGTTGTTTATCTTTTTTGTACCATTTTACATTTTCCAAAATCTGGTGATATCATTTTTTGGACAATCCTGAACGTTTAATAAGGTTATCATTATGAACGTATTCAGTTCCTATCAGTTATTTTAGTAATATCCATCCACCATGTCCAAAATTTAAATAACAGATTTTGTCAGATCACAAAAGACGTTATTTTTGTTAATACTAATAGCGAGAATTGGAGCTAAATTCAAGAATTTATTTTTCAGTGTCGGCAGAAGCCCTAGATCGAGCGAGGCTAGCGCGCGAGAGGCGAGAGGCGGAACAGAGAAAGAGACTGGACGAGTTGCGTGCGCACGCTGCCGCGGCGCAAGCGCAGCGCGAGAAGAGAGACGAGGACCGCCGCCGAAGGCAGGCCGAGCAGAGAGCGAAAGATGACGACAGGCGGCAGCAGGTGAGTTGGATACAGACTAAAATGGAAAGAATGATGAAACACGCATGACCAAAAACATTCAAGACGTCAAGTATCTTGGAGCTATATTGTTAGTGATGGCAACAATCGAAAATGTCAAGATCAGAATGATATTATCGCTTTCATCGTCATTCATAATAAATGCCTCCGCTGCTTAAAGGTCGTTGGCTTTGTGGGTTTGTGATCCCCGAAGTCTCTAAGTATAGCATTGCAATTGTGATAATTACGTCAATAACTCACAATATTAATTTTATACAATACAGTAACATTTTATAGGAAAATTTGATGTAATGAATAGGTAGGTAAATCTACCTTCTTGACGCGTGACGAAATACATAAACTAAACTTTTTATCATCTGATGTGACGTCACTTTAACACGATAATATCGCAACAGAACCAACGTAGATTTTTACAACCAACATTTTTAAACCTTTGAAATAACTATAATTAAAATAAATACTAAATAAATCTAACACCTCATGAATGTTTATTGCTTAGTTAATAATAATAAAGACCAAGACGATCAAACAGTTACTAAAAGTAAACCAAAATAATAGTTCATTGCCGACAATCATTTAGCAGAGGTAGTTGAAAACAATTACATAATTGAAGCAACGGGATAGTACATTGTCGGACCAACGGCCGTCATCTGTGACGGAGCACTAAGAAACAGTACTTTCTCCATTCCAGTAAATAATAGTTACGTTTACATACTAGTGAAAATTAGAAAATGCGAAAGCGTAATGACTTCAATTTTAAAATGAGCCGTTGAGGGAATTTACAATTCGGCATTTGCATCGGAAATTTTGTTCTGAGTCACGGGCTTGTTAGAACATTTTGGACGAATTTTCCTTGCGTTAATGTTATTTATGTAGTGTTTATTAAAGTATAACTGAACTGTATAATTCATAACTGAACTTGTTCTTTTATAATTACTGGGAAAACAATCAAGCACATAAATGAAAACATGAAATGACATGTGTTTCTTCGAAATGAAATAAAATTAATTTGAGTTTAAGTAGTTGTCATGTACGTAATGACTTATTTCATAAATAACAATACACGCAAAAATGACGCAATGAGTGAAAAAGAATGTACATAGGAATAGTTATTGAATTGAGGATATTAAGTCCTCGAAGGGTTTCCCTTCATTAAATATACGTCAACAGCACTGTAGGAACATTCATTTGAAGCCTGTGAACATTTATTAGTGACAGTGACTAGAGAATTCACTCAGCTAAGATATCGAGCCGAGATCAAAGTACAACTATCATGTCGGAGGAATTCCTGTCCTAAGATATGCGACGAGATATCTACAAACATCGCGCGGTCGATATTCTGTAGGAGTAACCTAAGGCATCCCGCAGGGCACCACTCTGGTACCTAATGTGTCGTAATCATAGATATATCAGTGACTTAGGATGTTGCTCATGATATTTTATCTGATAAGGAATCAATTAATTACACAACTCAAGTTTTATGATGTCGTCTTAGTCTGATCGGTAATGATGATGAAAATGTATTTCATCCAAAGTACGATGCGAATAAGAATTATGTAATACTTATTGGTGGCATACGTGACGAACTCGATACTTTATTTAATCAATATCAGTTGTCAGTGAGCACGCGGATGGCGGTATGCTAAGTGATAAAGTATCTACTGTTTGTTCTCTTGTCAAATCGTATTGACTCAATCCGCATAAACTGTCTGAAGCTACTTTATCGGAGTGTCTAACGTTTGCCGTTTTAGCCATATGTTTTCAGTTTTCTTTCTCATTTTGGATAATGCTAGAATTTCATTCTCGTATTGATAACATCCAAATTATTGAGTAATCATTTTATATTTATTCTATGTATTTCATAGTACTATATTTTAAAACAGTAATTGACTGGTTTTGTCAGACCTAGTTCTATTAAATTTGATAACACGTAAAATCATTAATATCGAATGATATATGCATCGTCACAGATTTTGTGTTCACTTTATAAACTGAAAATACAGTTAAAATTAGGATGGGATTAAAAATTTCCAATCTTTCTATTAAAAAGTTTCTTGAAGCTAAGGTTTTGAAACTGCATACTGTGAAGTGTCTGCGGAATCAATTTGAGCCTCTCGATTACTCTTCCCAATTAGCAAGTTCTGCCTGCATTGCAAATAACGCTAAACGACTCGATCCGTTCGTCTTATTTCTCGATCTTGTTTTTGTTTAGTTTCATTTTGAATTATCTTTTATGTTATAATAGTATCAATAACATTTATAATATTAAACAAGTCTTTCAATTTAGCGTCATCAGCATTTCTAACAGCATATTTTTCTTTTGCTTTGTTAAGTTCAGGACTGCGTATCTCTATAACGTCAATTATTTTAATTGTCCTAAATGTATGAATACGTTTCTCATAATAAATACTCGTAACCCAAAAATATATTGTAGAGTTGTTGATGTTTAAAATATATTGATAATACTTGGATTTTTTTCAGTCCATGGTTAATAATTACCAATGTCCACATTGCGGAGTGGCCACTGAACCCATTGACCTAGATTTATTTCTGAACAACCACAGTTCATCAAACAACATGCAAACCCTAATTGATGTCTGTTTAACAATAAACATCGTTGGGGCTAGATTATGACGTTCGATAGATATATATATATGTTTATCTTTTCTATATTTCATTATCTTAAACATTAGCATGTCTTAATTGTTACTTTAGTTGTACATTATCTATACCAAGGATAAAATCTTACATGTATATTTTTAATTTTGGTTTGCTTTGATATCTTATTTATATTTGTCAGTCTATATGTCGATCTGTCACGAGCTAATTATACGACAATGTATAATTCAGGAGACATACTGGCTTGAGCCTTTCGGTAAAGTGTGAATTTAATAAAAGAGACATTATAAAGTTATAAATCCAACTGCTATTCCCAACTGCCCTCTTGACAACGTGTAATAATTAAGTGATATTCTTATTAAATTATTATTAATTCCTAGTAGTAACAGGACTTACTGATTACAGTACCTCTTGCAGTACAATTCACAAATGTCCATGGGGGGCAGGGAATGATAGCCTTAAATACCCGTTTGCTATATTTTTCCCATAAAAAGTTTTAGAGTAAATAAAAGTTACATTCAAAGAAAGCCAATAAAAATCCAATAATTGTAGTCTTTCCCATTAGTACCATTTGCAAAGGATATAGATTCTGAAAGCGAAACAGCCGGGTCATTAGTGGGGCATGATGATTAGTAAAAGCTAAAATTGCATTATGCATCAAATATGATTTACATTCGTTTAGACTAGACTAACGTCAAGAACTCTGAGGTTTCACGTCACCACTTAAACCTCTTCAGATTTTGTACGGTGATAACTAAGAACTAGGTAACATGTATGTTAAATATACGCTCTAATGACACTTGAAATAGTTTACCTGATTGCGTTAGTATTGTTATTACATTCCCTTTTGAAAGGGTAAAATAAAATCAAAAGATAAACGATTTCAATAAATCTCGCGATATTCTTGTCATGAATATTTTTAGCTATAGAAGTATCTACAAGGAACAAAATATTTAAATTACGCCATAAGTTACACGCAATACAATATACATACGCTTTATTGTTCACCAAATTCAATAAAATATATAAAAATAAGAAATCCATCCGCTGCTTTATACTCAGTAGCAATTAGTGCGAGAAAATGTAGATAGTAAAAAAGTCATTAGGCAGGACTTAAGATTATCAATAACATATTGATCACCATATCAATAAAAGAAAGAAATACATTACTCATTCAAAGTATTACAATTGATCAAAGCGATAGGTAATTTTATATTAAAGGATATTGTGAGAATGCCTCATACAAATACTTTACAATATTTCACCATTACCAAAGTTTATACTGAAATAGGATATCTTACTTTTGTAATTCTAACACGGTCCAAAACAGCAATTCAACGATACAAATAGCGAGGATGCTGTGAACGAACGTCAAAGCATGCGTATTTATGGCTTATAACGTGACATGCCAGTAATTCCACCAGCCTACGTTGGATAACATTGACGTCCTTGCGAGGTGATGTCATTGGCTCTTGTGCGCTCACCGCATTTGTGTTTTGTTGATCGCTCGATCTTTAGCGGCGGTAACGAGGTAATTTGTTGATAATGGTAAATTATTTTTAAACACACAATTTTGAGCTATGTCCAATTTAAAAAGATATTTCCAAATATTACTGCTAGACCGTTCAATTGAAAGAGGAAGGACAATGGCGGATTTATTCGCAGTCTCTGTCTACGTCAGTTCTCAAATAAGATTTCAATAATATTGTAAAATATTCGTCATTGCAGTGTGGAGGAACGCAAATAAAATTTCTTCAGTTTGTTCGCTCTATTGAATAAGCAATCATTGGTTAAGTGCTTGAAAGGTCGTGGCCTTTGTACACGTTCGAACTTATGGCAATTTGCACGTTATTGTATGGAAAATCTATTTCAAAATTGTTGTTTTATTTATTGTTCTCAAATATATGCAGGTATATAAGTGATAACTTGAAGAAGCATAATAAAGTTAGTCATATTTTATGGCTTTATACTGATTGAAGAAGACTAGAATTTATTTAGCTTGAACTTAGAGAATCTTGAACCTCGCCTCCGACGGTACTTCTCTGTTTCTTTTGCTGACATTCAAGAGTGGATCATCATGGAAACGCTAAGTGGCTAGCCGCATAAGTGGCATTACAATTGTCTGGTGATTGACAGTAGCAGTCACCGATATGTTTAAGTTTGCTTCTTCTGAGGCGTCGTTCTGTAGTTTGCATAATTGTCAATAACTTTTAACACTCATTAGACTTCATATCCCAATTATTGTAATTACTTGATGGGATTAGCAAGTTTGGTAATGATTCTAGGCGAAAGGTGCTGACATTTTCTTCCTAATAAGTTTTTCCCGTCCAACATATAGGAGGATAAATAATTATCCTCTACAATTTTGTAGTGTCATTCATAACACCAAAAGTTGAAATAACCCGGTCAGTATGTACGTAATGTATTCAGTCAATTATGAGGTCACGCGCAATGAAACGGGTGCGCATACGTCGGTACTACTAGTACTAGAATTGAGTCTAGGGCAAGGTATATTAGCTACAACGATTGACGACTTACTTGAAATACAGAGACCGATACTGCAAGATAAGATATCACATAACTGGTATTGGAAGGAAGTATGCCGGAGTTATGTGTTCCTAGTATCTATATCTTTTTAAGGAATCAGTGCAGTGATATGTTGATGATATTCTCATGCCATATATTAGACGTTGCAAAGAGATTGCAAACTATTTTGAAAATCTCCGATACCGATCTAGGTGGAGCAAAAGCAGTACGTGATTGGCGTATTTTAGTCACGTCGATGGACGCCTTACTCGATATTATTATAACTAAAAGAGAAGTTAATCGACCGCTATAACGGGATATTAGAAGCCGTAATCAATATGAAATTTAATATTTTGTTCTATATCAATAAGCAGATTGTCGGTAGTGATAGCATTCATGTTGCCGTGGATAACTATTACACAATATTGAAGCCGCGATCGATACACGATAGTTTGCCAAAACGTGATGCAACAAAGATCTAGGTAGCAAAAATGCATCTGTTACAGCATCGAGTCTGAGATACACGATAGACAATGCAAATTGTGCGCACATACTTCTTAAATGATTGAGTTAATTTTAGACATCAAATACTCCCATATTGGACGCAACAATGATGAGACGTAGTGTAGTTGTAATATTGTTATAAAGCAACTCAATAAAGGCAACCTTGATGAAAAATAAGAACAAAGAAGAGTTTAAATAGTATCGGGCGATGACTTGTATGTTTTATATTTGGAGAGTTTCCAGAAAATATCATATAAGCTTTTTATAGTTCGACAATTTACTTTCAATTCGTAAATTTTGAAATTGTTATATTATTTGGTGTGACTAAATTTGGTTTTAAACTGATTTCGTTCATTGTTAATTTGTATTTTACAGCTCACGTACTTAAACTACGACCGTAATCTAAATGTTGAATTGTCTAAACATCTCAAACATTCGTAAACTTTAATGGCTCGCACGGAAATACTCGTGCTGTCTGTTGTAGTGCATCAAAAATATTTTTAAAATTAACTCCTGCCACGCGTTAAGGAGCCGCGACAAAAATAACGGCACTCACTTCCTTCAGGATCGGGCGCATTCCCCGGATGAAACACGCCATCTTGTCTATACCGAATCTAATAATGAGTCCGCTCCAAATTCCTACACGTCTATGAATTCCACCGTTCTAGACTGTTCACCAGACTTACGAAATTCATATTATTCAGTACATTGAAAACACGCTCTATTCTTATTTTCTACTTTAGAATTTGTATTTGCGTCTTTCGCTAACTCAATTGCTTAAACGAACAGCTGTCTCATTCTGGTTAATTCATTTGGTTTAACGTATTTGTTAATATTTTTACGTAGAAAAAATTTATTCCAATCTTAACGCAGTCAACTGCAAACGCAAATGATTTATTATAACTGATATGAATTGAAACGAGGGTAAAATAATTTATATTACACCTAACCGCGTGGGTTTTACACTTGAGTAAACTACAAAATGCGTGTTTCCGTGAAGTGAAGTAGATCTTTACGTATAGGATCTCGCATTAGCGCGGTGATTATAGTTAATTATTCAAATCGGATGCAGATATTCCGTCGCATTCACTTGGCATTCTTTTGCAATGCAAATGTTTGTTCCAAGCCAATGGAAGTAAACTTCCTATACAGTGCCTCGTTTGGTGACCACCCACTACGTTTCGTTACTAATTAAATATAGATTCTGTGTACTCTTGTGATTGTTACAATACAATACAATTCTAATTCTAGTGTACTCGTTGGGAATTCAAATATATATTTTCAGAGAGGGATCCTCTCTATCCTCTGATGCACACAACTGAAAAATCACTAGAGTGCATATCAGTAATGCTGTTCAACATCACATTTTTTAACCAATTCAAAAGCTAAGACCACTTTTGGATCAAAACTTATATCAAATTCAGTCCTATTCTCATGTTTTAACCCACACTTTTTTGTTTATGTATTAAGATATGGAAACAGACAAATGGATCTATCTGATGTTAAGTGGTTGTCTATTGACAAGTGCAAAAATAAGGAAGCAATTGCGTAGCCAGCATTGGAAGTTTTAAAGTAAGGTCTCTTTTTAAGAACTAGACAACATTGTGATAGAGTACCTTACAAGTTCATTCTTAAATTAAATCTCAGTGGTATAATTATAATATGCTATTGGACAAAACTAGAGAACTAGACACGTGCTTCTGTGATGTAACCGGAAAAGTGGCTTTGATGCGGCACTAAACGTTTATAAGTGGTTATTAAACTTGACCCGCTTGGACCGGCCCCAAACAAGCCTTTTGCATAACCATAATTATGATTTTAAACATGAGAAATTATGAATTGACCAAGTCAGGCTTAGGCATTTTGTGACATTTGCATTTAATAGTCACCTGTAAAATGTTTTTAACTGTTTTTCTAACAATAGTTACATGAACAATGAAATCGGCGAAGAGCCTTAACAGATCTCATGATGAATTTAAAACTGACCGAAACCGTAGGACAGGTTACAGTATTAAATTTAGTCAATACACAATAGGTAAATCACGTATTTCTAAATTATTTTTTCCATATCCAAAGAGACAAACTTGGCCTTCACCTTCCGTATTGCTTATTGTACAATTGAAAGCAAAGCAATAATGATCTCAAAAATGTACAGAGACAACATATGAACTCCACTTAGGAATCTAAAGAATTGTGCGAACCCTATTCACTGAGTCGCAATCCTTAAAGAGACTAGTTCACCACCTGTTTGCCGTGACTTGGTATAATTATTTATCATTTGACTTTGTAATTGAGCTTCAAGTAATAGGTATTCTATTGAGTTATCTATTAATCGTTTGAACACTGAAATAAATCGCTAATAAAATGTTTCAACCCAAGACGTCAGCGACGTACCCGCACTGAAGTCCAGGCTAATTAGACAATAACAATTCTCTTCGTCATAACCTGTCTGTTGAGGATCGCGTGGAGTACGCAGAGGATGTAATTCTTATTGGTCTGTTTTGTTGCATTGTTACGATTGTGTAGTAGATTTGACGTCGTTAAATTGTCGACAATATTCTCGTCAGCACATCGCGAGGTCAATTTATTTTGGTCAAGTAATCGCCTTTGCCTTATGTTGGTAATGCACACTCATTTTCATGCGTTCTTTGAGATTTACGTTTAACTTATCTTATTATTTTGTCTATGGTCTTCTAGTTTAGTCGTTCAAATACTTATTCATTGCAATGGTAAATATTCCACACACACAAATATTCTTGAGATATAATTAAATAATGGTTCATTAGTTTATGTTATTTTAACGTTAATTTTCATTAATGTGGTTGTCATTGAGTGTATAAGAAACTTAATCTGTATATTTATTTCTTTTTAATTATTACTTACATGCCTCTAATTCTCACGTCTGTGTTAATGGTAAAAAGTTTTCTTTAACACAGGTGGAGGAGCGCAAGCGTGCGATATGGGAGGCTTCGGTCTCCCGACGCGAGGCCCTTCTCCAGCGGGAACGGGACCGCACAGAGCGGCTAGAGCGGGCCAGGGCGGCCCGCTCTGCTCCCCGCCCCGCGTTTGCCTTCGGGTCGTCCACACCACGACTGCTCGAGCCGATAGACTCAGCTGGATTCTTCTGGGCTGCGCGCAGGTACGTTCTGGGACCGCTACTTTTCTAATTAACTGTACATGTTCTTACAGAATGTGTAGTCCAGTAAGATTTTAAAAAATATAATTAGGAAATTTATTTCAAATTTAAGTCCAAAATGTATACTTGTTACTTGATTGGTGGTTCAGTGGATTATAAAAATCTAAAACGATATATCAAATGAAATGTATGATTCTGTTCTCATTTTCCCTATTTCATATAATCCTTTAAAGGATGACATACTTAATGATAAAATGAAAACAAGCTTGGATTGATTTAACGAAGAGTTTTAAGTATTAACGACGTCACAACTAAGTGACATTTTACGCCAACTAAATACAGCTTGTTGGCAATTTTTCAACGAACCGCGTTGAAAAACTCTGATATCTCAATGCTTGACACAGTTATGCCTCTTTTATGACAGATCGAAACATTAAATAGCTTATCTTATTATAAGTTAAGCAGAAAAATAATGTATCTAAACTCAAGTCCTCACGCACATCAGGCTATTAGCCATGTCCTTCAGGGGTCAACTTATCAGTATGAGGCAGTTGATAAGGGAGGTTTCTCATTTAATGATTTGAACAACTTTTTGTAGATGATTGTTTTTGATATTTTTTTGTTATTGTAATACTAGCAGCATCTCCACATTCCCCCTTGTCAATTTCATGTTCAGTGAGATAAGTCGATCTGTATTTGCTTTAATTTCTAATTACTCATTTATATTAGAGTTATAACGTGGATTTTAAAATCTCGAAACCATCAATCAATGTATCAAAACGTTTATCATACATTTAGTTAATACTTTTCAGTTTTGTGTATGTATATGTGTATAATTCATTAAAATGCGAGCTACAGGAATTAAGATTCAGTTTTTTAATACCTGCGAACTTACGGAAGGCA
>DWPA01003279.1:0-14294 GCA_018251375.1 Calpodes ethlius
GCAAAAGGTTAACGACAATTCAGCATAAATGGTTGCAAATTAGAATATATCGTTGGATACATTTATTTATACAAGCGAAAACCTCTTTTAAAAAGTGAATAAAAATAATTTATCCTCACCAACCATAATACGTAAAATGAAACTTTATACAGTCGGAGCGTAGAATTCATAAAATGACCGACAATATGCACTTAATGTCCTGCACGACGATAAACTTCTCAGAGCCGAACCGAGGCATGTGCATAATTCGAGGGTCCGTTTATACGACGCTGTAAAGTGACACGTTACCTGCATTGTCACTTGTAACTAAACCGCAAACGGCACATTACGCCGAGCCGCGCTGCAGGTATCCCGCGTCTGTTGTCGAGAAACTTAATAGGAGATGATTTTAAAAGATCGTATCTTTAATGGTGTACTATGGGTTTATTTTATGGATAAATTCTTCGGTATCTAGAGACAGCACTACCATTCTTAATAATTTCCTTGAGGAATGTAATATACTGTTCACGATATTACAGAAATATGTCATAATGTTCTTCTTGATACAGTTTTCATCGAAATCTTATAACCAATTCATATATTTCATAAATCCTGCACCCGCCGACGACGTCACTTCATCTTGTCGAACACGTGTGGTTGGGCTGCGAACGCTTCACTAATTAGTAGAATTCAGTTGTAATATAATTATCCCGGCGTTCCAGGTCCTCGAGCACGCCGTCGTTAAGGTCCGTCCCTCTCGCAGGTGAACGTACCTTTACCTCCCCTTTCGCACTTTCTTTTCTCTTTGCTTATCCAATAAGCCACCTTTTGTCCCATGTAATGAGCGGCTTACTTTCCCCTTTAGGGAATGTGTTCCACCATCAGTATTATGCAGGTAATAAGCATTTTCCGGAAAATGTTCAACTGTTTAGTGATCGGTACACGGTAAGAACTTCAATTGACCACTCGCACAGTCGATGATTGTCACACATTGACGGTCAATTCGGATGACCGTTTTTATTTTCGAGCTTCCTGAGATACCTTGCGTTTGGAATTGAAACTTGCCGCGTTTTCAGCCTATAAAGCTACAATGAAACTTAACTTTTTTTATTCTTGTTTTATTTATACAACTGTTAATTAACTTTATGCGAATAAATAAACACAAACAAACTGGAAGAATCTTTTAGGGCAGTCAGATTTTGCAATAACTTGTAAGTTCCTCGCCAACAGTAGGTAAAGTCTCTGGGCGGGAGTAGGTGATAGATGCGTTAATCCTGGAGGTGGCAATGAATGAGCGGTCATTTGGGAGACGTATGAAGAATGGAGACGGCGGTCGGCGGCTGTCTTTTCGGACTCCCAGATAAGCGTCACCTGTCTCAGCGTCTTTTGACAAAGCGTTGGATTGCGGAGTAGATTGGTGAGCACGGCGCGGACGGTGCTACTAAATGTTGTATACAACGGTAACTTTTCGTAACTTATTTTTTTTTGCGAAACGTTTAGTGAGAAGCGTAGGTTTCTTATATTGTTATACAGCTACCCTAGAAGACGTGGTTCTGCAATATATTAAGATAATATGTTTCTTGTCTATTGATTGAATTATACTGTTTAGATATGCTTTTAACCAGTAAAATTAATTGAAAGTTACTCAAACATTAACATGTGTAATATCAGTGGCATCAGTGTATGGCATTGTACATTTTCTCTAAATGCCATCTTCATGGTAATATGTTGTCAGGAGTGAAGGTGTCCGTTTCTCCAGACTCAGCAGCAGCCCCTACCGACTTAGTCTACAGATCACCTGGAACGGCGCGGCGGATATATTCATAGGATTGTATGTTAATATCAGCTACAGGTGAATGACATTGAATTGAATTAGATTGTAAACGGATGCGCCCGCGAACAACACGCGATTCTCTGCAGTAGATCATCCAACCTTTGTGCGCTGCTCCATTGTGTGTGCGCCGGTGTGTGATTTCCATTCAAACGCCATTTATTCATCGGTCCCGCTCGTTCGGTTCATTGAACTCTTTATAATTTGTATTTTCTTACATAAAAGAAGTATTGTTGAAAATCCCCACAACTTCTATCATGAATTACCCGCAACATTCCAAGTCAGCCTCGGCCATATTGTGTATTTTACCGTAATTGAAAAACAACATTGGAAATAAAACCACATATACGAGATTTTCATCGTCATCTTCCAGAGAAGTTTGTTGGAGGATTTTCATAAACGTTTGTCAAGTCAGCAATATTTTTTGGAGGTTATCCAAGTGTAAACGGGCCAACAATAGAACTGTTAGAAATGAGACATAATGACAATGGTATTCGTCTAACGAAAGCCGAACATTTGGTGGTTCATAGAATTTATGGACGCAGCTTGAATAGAACAAAAATATTATTAGGATATTTGCAACACAAACATAATTTTAACCATGGAAAATGTATATACCTGAAAGAGATTTTCTACAAAAAACCATTAACACCTTCACCGATATATTTTTTTAAGTTTTCGAATGTTTCTAACAAAAAATGTATAACATGAATACTGCATCTCCATAAATATCTGTTTTTTTTTTAGATAAACGATAACGTTAAATAAGTTAGAAGATAAAACAGAATTTAAAAAAATAAGTAGGCGTGGCGGCGTTTTCGACACGGATGATTATTTTACGTGAATAAGTGTACGTGATGGGTATTACGTTCTTTTAGCGTATATTACGTACGTTTCTGAGAAGTATTTCGAAAATGTATGATAGTTACGGTGCTCCAACATCAAACTGTATCGTCTGAGTTTATTATTATCAGATTTTCGGATTGAATCCCAAATGGAAGCAAATTTAAAAATATATTCAGGTTAAACATCATTCAAGGCATGGCAGAGGTATGTAGGTACTTCATCGCAGAGGACAATGATTGAGGGTAGGAAGAAGATCGCATTAATCGCGCTACGTGACCCGGGAGCCGATGTCACGTCGTTCATAATCGTGAAATACCGCGAAGATAACACGACGCCCCCGGCCGGCCATAAATTCAATTCCCGAATATTCCATCGGAATTTTAAGGACGGTTGGACTAATGATACCTCCTGATGGATCGGGAACGCAGCTAATCTCGCATCAATGGCCCGTAACAAATGGAACTGGCGCGTGAGCGACACTACGATCGGAACAAACTTGGAACTACCATCAACAGGTCCGTTTAAGCAGCACCTTGAAACCGATTATTTTGCAATACCTTTAAAAGGAATACGTTTTTTGGAGAAATAACTTCTGCAGTCGCACTTTGCCCTGAATGATTCTGAACCGTCACGCTCGCAGATCGGGTTGTCGGCGACGTTAAGATGAAAGCCTAAGTTAAATACCTGCATTTAGTTTAGATGTATGAGGAACTCAATCACCTACAAATTATAAACCGGAATAATATAAATGAGTTTTGTTGCTACTAAATTGAATGCGGGTATTTAACTTAGGATTTCATCTCGTGACATAGGCCGTTAATACGGAGTAGAATATTGTTTGTTAAATTGTTGTTTGTATTGCAGTCGCGTTTTTAATTTTATTTTAGACTTTTTAGAGTCTGGGCACACTCTTATGTGGTTAAAAAACCTTTCACACGTACCACGCCTAACGTGCATGTAAATTTTAATAATCAATAAACAAAACAATTTATTTATTTCGTTTTAAATATGATCAGGTAACAGAAATTTATAATAATTCTAAATTCCATGTAACAACACAAGATTGGAAGCAAATATGGCTAATTTTCACGTTCACAAAAACTTTTGAAGCCAATTTGTTATCCGTAATTAAATTATTAAAATTTCCTTTCTTTTTATATCCTACCCGATAAATTTCTTTAAAATGTTGAGTAACGTATTACTATTTACAGCAAAAAATCTGCCATTCTGTTTGCAGAGACCTCTCTGAGGACACTTGGGTTTTTAAAAAGTATAATAACAATACCTTAACGTCGAAATCGATCCAGCCGTTTGGAAGGTCCGAGGTAATAAACAAATTTACATACAAGATACGCGCGATAAATAAATATAACCTTCATTGGCAGTCGCAAAAAAAACATGTTATTCATTGTCACAATAAACATATTTTTATTAAATGAATGTTGATTCTTCTCGTCTTCTTCTCCTCGCCTCGTCTAGCCGGCGCGTTAGTTCCCCTAGTTCAACTAATGTCGGACATTGTCGAAATAATGTTCCAAGATACTGTCGCAATATTTATTTTGTGTATTTTATATCCGCGAGGAGCGATACGAACGGATGGGGAAATTAACTAAGTGATTTTCAGCGCACACTTCATTCGCCGGAATGTATTAACGGTATTAAAGCCGCTCCATTACATTATTAAGTAAAAACGTCATTGGATTTTCCTCGGCTGACACCGCAATACTTTTAACACCGCGGAAGACTATGTTCACCGCATGTACTAAATGGATTTTTTCATCGGCGTGGCCTGGAATTCTCGAGCAGTATTCTTAAATTCATAAATGTGTAGTTTTTATTTATGGAATAAGAATATTAAACAAGCTTACAGTGCCACCATGTACTGTTGCCCATGGATATCTGTGACAAGTCTCAAGTAGAATAGTACAAGGAACTATAGTTCGGTGTTAAGAAGCATATCAGTTTATTATTCATTAGTAAGAGGACCGTGGACGTCTGGACTATTAGTGCAGATTAGTTTTGTTAGAAAGTATTAGTAATCGTCCTTATTAATCTTTTCTTTAGACGTCAAATAAATATTAAGAAAATAGAATGATGAGGCTTTAAAATTACATAAATTATCTAATATCTTTAAAAGAGCAATTCCCGTATATATCAATGATCTCGGAAACGGCCGGAACGATTTGCTTATTTTGATAAAAAAAATATATTAAATTTTATTTATTTTTTTATTTATGTAAGTAACATCAAAATATATTATTCATGTTTCATCAAACTAAAAAAAACAGGGACTGTATTACTTAAGGGTATAATGGCGTAGCAGCAATATGGAAAATATTATGTAAATATAAATGTAATGTTGTATGTAAGTACGTTCATGTAAGATTCTATGTATTTTCGTGCCACAGAGATGCTTATTCTATATCTTTACAAGCCTACGCTGTTTCACGAAGTCAGTACGATTTTCTTGTACCCCATATCGTCCTTCGTTAACACGCTCCGGCTATACAATCCTTCAGCATTTCTCCAAACTCATATATAAATGGATACTGTAGATATCGACGCAGCGCACTCACACCGCAACAAATATTTGGTCACCGCAGAAATGTTTGCTTCGGCTGGCATTCGAGTGCGGGATAACTTAGACCGTTTACTCCTAAAGGACCAGAGGATAACGCTGGCTGCACACGGCGCGGCGACTACACGGAGCGTTATTTTGACGTATGCGGTTTACTTCACCGTAGTGACAACAATGGATGAAAACGCAAAAACTATTCATTCGACTCATTCTGGTACCGTCCATCGTCGCTCGAATGATGACCGCGTAAGTAAAAAGTAAAAAAAAAGCATCGCGTAGCTTTCGTATGGACGTGCACTAAGGCAAACGCTCTCAATAGTTATACAACTTTTATTTACAAATACAACAGCACCATTAATTATTCGCTTTTGCGTATCAGTGAAAGTTATAAGAAATCACATAGAGACCATATCGACATCAACGAAAAACAAAAAGGAGACAGGAACTTGAGGGAAAAGCATTCGAGTTTTATCAAGGTTTTTGACCACCTCTCTCGTGACTGTGCATTCAGTTATGCATAAGGCAAGTTAGTCGTTTTACAATCCAATTTAACATTTAGAACTTGGAACAATAAAAACGATTATTGACTCTTCTGCCTTTGAAACTAAATAAGTAAAGATGCACATTCATAGCACCACACGGGGATTCTGTGCCGTGGGCGTCATGGGCGATATATAGACCATACACAACCAAACCTAGAAACTAAATTTTTATCATTCAAATATCTGTCTCGATGAGAATCGAAACTAGGCCCCTTTTAATGGCAGATAGGGTAACCACTGCGCCACACTGGTCAAGACCACTTTACTTTATTGTTTTTGTTTCAATTACTTGTATTTTACGAATATCTCGGTAAGTACATGTCTTCGACCTTCGCCCTCGCTCTACATGTGTTTGCACAAGCTGAGAGTAAACGACGTAATGTGGAAATATCTATTCTGTCAATAACAAGGACGTCGGGGATGTTTGATGTCATTATTACTGTACTCCTCCTAACAAGCTATTGTAACACGAACTAATGCCGTGTAACTCTGAGACATGATTAATTGATACGGCGGGGTTATTTGTAATGTAATATAGAGAGTGTGTGTATAGTAATGTCATAATATACATACATATAATCAGTATTAATGTAAAACTATAACAACATACAGACCAAAGTATAGTTCAGTCCGTGTCAATAAGCATATGATGCAAGATTATAATAATTGCATTGTGCGTCTTTCTTGTTAATATTATTCTACAGTCTTCATAGTTATATTACAACACTACGAGTAAGATGTAATAAACTAAAATACCGACTAAAACCTTCAGGTCTCGGGAGCTCGCGGTGATCATTGCTGAACAACGGATGAGGCTAAGTCGAGTGGCTCCTCCGACGAGGGCGAAGGTAGCTGGATCCCGAACTGCCTATTTTAGAAGATCTCATAGTTAAATACATCAATCTATGACTTCACGACCAGCCAGAAACCGTCCAGTAAAAATGTTAAATGATTTTAAATCTCTGATCGACAAAAAGAACCACTACCACTCGTGCTGGATTGTCGACAGGGCTGCACCGGAAACTTCTGCTGTCGGCTGAACAATCTGCGAAGTGGCTCCTTTTACTACATAATTCTATGTGCACAAGTAATTGGATTGTCTGGCAAACATTTGATCGGATTTCATTTGCGTATCGACCGACTCGACTGTTTAGCGGGTTAAATGTAATGTAACCCACGGATGGGGTTATGGAGGGGCGGAGGTGAATAACTAAACGCGCTTTAAATTTACATTAGCGTTCAATTAATTCCGATGGTAGGAGCATTTGATAGGAGCACGAATCTTTCAAGGGGATGTTCTGTCCTCGCAGTAGTCTTCCAACTTTCACCTCTGTTCTAAAGTAGTTGTGATCATTAAATACGACATTCCTTTGATGATCCTATAACTAAATTGAAGATTTGAGTACTACGATTTATTTCATTAGTAATATCAGTAGCAAATATTGGCACTATAACTATGTTTTTGATCTTAGCAAATGTGACCAGGTACAGTGCTAGTAAAAACCAACAGAACTTGAACCAACTTACGTTAAAAATCTTCCCTATCTTATCCGTAAAATTGCACCAGCAAAAATATATGCAACTTTTGCATACATTTTCTTAACTCATTATTTTTTGTAGCAATTAAAGTGGACAGCTCAATTTACGTGAAAAATACCGGCCACTTAACAACGTTAGCTCGCGAACAAAGTTTTGCTATTACTCGGAAAATTTTATTAAATAATGAACACGAGCACGACAGCATTATTAAACGGCATCTAAATTAATAAACACAGTATGTTTTTAAAATTGTATAAGGTATGTACAATTTAAAAAAATAAAATTAGAAAATTATTTGATTTAGAATTGCTTCATTGGTAATTTTATATTCACGGATTGGCTGAGAGTCCAGTATTTACGTTCAATTCCAAATCTCCATCCAATCAGATTTTCAGTTGTCAGTAGTCAACACCTATGTATGTCGTTACCGATAATGCATCCTAGGGTATATTCTCAGTAAGCAGAATTACTCAAGCGCTAATAGTTTTAGGCGATTCAGACAGAGTATATTGTACTCGTATACTTCTATGATCGCGCAGGTTCATTTATATTACTACAGGGAAATAGTATTAATTTTGCCAGTAAGTACTAGTTTTTACCGTATGAACTGACAGCGGAGAAGTATTATCATCTTGAAGCTAATTTTCTTAAACAAAACGATGACGTTATTAAGAATCTTGTTGGATTTTACCAACACTACAAAAGTGGTCGAGTTATAGTCGTGTACATACTACAAATACTCAGTGGAATGATTGTAGAGATACATGTACACACTGGGGAACAGCACTAACGACTGAAAAATATACAGAATGTGGTCCTGTCTCGAAGTCTGTAAGATTTATTGTTCTCCCTTACGCCCCGAGAGCGTCACACCGCGGCAGGGTAACAATACCGTGGCAGCGCGCTAATTGGTACCTTCACTACCAATCTAGCTGTCGGCGGCCGCTATCCCCGCATTAATATAGTTGGTCTTATAAAGATAAAAATTAATAAACAGGCCGCCGTTTACGGGCTACATACCCACTGCGCCGGCTCGGGACACGCCCATGCGACGAGCGGATGCGTTTTGTTGAATGGTTCGAGTACATCGCATGCTTTACAATATTCATAACCGCGTTATTGCTGTTTATCAGTAGTCACGACCTATTGTGATATTCTGTTTGTTTCGGCGAACAAAACATTATTATTGTTATTATTATATTACTTGATTAGCTTTGACTACAAATATCGATAGTTTCCGGTCTCGCAATACCAATATAAATACGTCCAACATACCAATACGACCGGATATAGTTTTAATTCATGTTTATTTTAACATTACACCGTTTAATCTGCACGTGTCTTATAACTTTGACTAAATCAGCATTTATGACGTGGCAAACTGTTGTTATCCTTCGGCTTCTGATGGTCAGTGTATTTGTTTATGACTGTCGAAAAGAAAGGAATAAACAAAGTAGAGGCTTTAAAGTCTCCTTAAGTAATGGCTTACCACCAATCAAGAGGGTCTGTTTGCGATAAAAATTGGCCGTATTGCAGCGGCTTCGTATACTGATATCAATTCCTTGCTAGAAAACGTGGTTATCGTCTGTAGCGAGAAAAGGTCGGATTATGTTTCATTTTCTGTATATTTAGCATCTGAGAGGATATCTATTCCACCCGCGTGATAAAACATGTTTGGTGATGGGAACATGTGAATGTTCAAAAGATAAACAAATTGCAACGGGTGAACAAATGCACATTTCACTAGCGCCGGCGCGGTCGAAACCTTACTGGGTTGTTCCTCCCACACCGCACCGTGTAATAAAAAGTGGTACGTGATAGAGATAACACATGACTGAGGAATCGTGATTTACCTAAAATGGGAAAACACCAGAAAAGGATATTCAACAAGCAGACGATGGCCTTTCCAAATCGGGACACAGATGCTAACCAGAAGTAACGGAGAAACACAATCTTATATATTACAGTTCATCTCGGCTCCATATCATGAAATCCAATGATGGTAGTCTTTATTGTATCTAAAACCTAGATTTCATGTTAATTATATTTCGAATAAAAATCTAAGACGTGACGTAATTAATAATGTGACGTTAATGTGTGCACGTGTATCGAATGGGTATGTCAATAGTTAGAACTGCGGGTCGAATAGAATCAGTAAATACTCGTAGCAGTACGCTGCTGCTTCTAAACCGTCACCGGCCGAGCAAGTCTAGTGGACTTCTCTTAGCGTGCAACAATATCACGTGATTATACTCACATTTACGACGAGTAATGCCAACTAGATACGTACCTGAAGCAAAAATGATAATAGATTAATTAAAATCAATAAAAAAAAAAAATTACACAATATTGTACACGAAACTAGAAATGGTTTAGTTGGTAGGAGACAGTATTTGTTTCTTCTTGATTATAACCATCGACCTCGTAAATTTCACCGTAACGTATTTTTAACCAAGCTACACAAGAAAATAATAAGTTAATAATTGATTATATTTTAAGCAAAATCACAGCTCCGTAGGATTAACAAGTTGATTAGTTACGACGAAAAATAATTAAAACATGACCCAACACGTGCTTGGCCGGTTTAAAAAAAACTCTGATCGAAAACAATTAAACTTTTATTCAATTGATATTACAAAGCGTTTCACATTTTTTTCTGATGAATATAAAACTTAGGACCAGGCACGTTGTTTAATATTATCGACCATTTTGCGATGGTTATAACAATGGCGCGTGTTCACCAGCCTCGCCGCTCGAAGCTTATGGCATAGAAGCGCGGAGGAGTATGAAGACATCATAACGACAACATCGTTACCGCGCGGAGAAAGCTACAATTAATATGTGCTGCGGCCCGCACTTATTACAACTGGCGCAATGAAAAATAGATGAAACTCGTTCCACATTCCGCGGATATTCTTGATCTGATTCGTAAGACATTACGTTATAATTGCTACCTCGTGATTTATCGCGGGCAAGACGACTTACAGCCGTACACACTTACACACCCTACGGCAGGTTACAGCCAACCGGGGAGTATATCTACAGTAGTTATATGTTGCCTTTGAAAACTATAAAAGTGCGTTCGATTTTATCGAGATCTGGGCGGTGTTGAATTTTTTAATAGGTTCTTTGTAACAAGTTGTTCAAGTATTTGTACAAGTAGTCACCACGTATATAAGAGTTCAAAAGAAATTTTTTAGGACCATAAAAATAATGAATCTAATCTAATCAGTACCTACCACTGTTCCGTTTGTCATTAGAGCTGAAGATATATGAGTGTAGAAGCGAGTACAAAAAGGATTACATTAAATTTGCCAGAGTAAATGATATCGACGCGGACGCCGCTATCGGGCTATCAGCGCACTAGAAAACTCAATAAAGTCGGAGATATACACAAGTAGTGCGGACTGGAAACTTAATTAAAGTGCAAATTTATCTAATTGAATTAGGGATAGCGATCTGCTAACAAGTACGAGTTCAATAAATCTTTACTATCGGCTTGTCTGCCGCCAATAAACTACTGACTTGTATCTAGTTTCGATTCGGTACATTGGCCTAGCTTTGTCTGTTAATTGCTTTGATAGCCTCGTAATTGAGACTTACTTAGTTTTAATTGTATCGCGAACATTACAAATATTTTATAACATTGTGATGTCATAATCTAAGGGCAGATTGTAGAAAATAGGTCTTAATTTGTGTTTGACCGTGTTTCAAGAAGAAACAAAAGTTACGTTACATCAAGACAATAGATAAGACTCCGAGGAGGAATATTACTAACACTATACACTTCTTTAACTCAGGAATAAAAACAGTAACCCCCCCCCCCTTTAAATAACCCTACAATTAGTAACTGAACTATAACATCTTCTTAGTATGCTTTTGTAACCAAGGTGATAAAGAGCCCACCTCAGCACAACCTCTAAAAAGTAAACCTTCTCATTGAAACATCATCAGACACGGTTCGAAACGTTGTATTACCTTGGAAATCATAGGAAAATAAATTTGTAATCATTCATTTATAACATTTGATTATCTTCAACAACTGGGAAAGGGCTAATAATCTTCGAACAACTCGACTGATTTTATTCAATCATAGCTAAGATTACTGTTGATCAAAACACTTTCAAACAGAACTATATTAAAATCTATTGTGTGTATCCATTCTCGATTGTTTAAATTTATAACATACTTATTTTTGCGTGTAGGCATAAAAATAAATAATTTTCAACAACAACATTACTAAATTGATATACTGCTATAGTTTAGATCGAAAGTCGGTTCCAGTAATTGGTAACCAACGATTGAACAGTTTTCAAATTTTACGAATCCCCTTCGACTAAAATGGCGTGTAATAGATCAGCGAAGACACAACACCGGAGGGGCTTGGGTTATGATGCAAATTAGATTTTCGAGAAAGAAAACAGACGAGGTTTGGCAAGTGTCTAAATTCATTATTATTTTTAAATTACAACCTTAACTATTGACGATGCTTATCCGACGATACAGGTGATTAGTTCCACGGCTTAAACGAGTATTTTTACAGTAATCTCCTAATCTACGTGAATAATTAAGAAGCAAATGCGTCGTGATACCGCCGCACGCTGCGAGCGTCCACCCGCGCCACGTGTCCGCGTGCACCGGCTCCGGCACCGCCGTTCCAGTCCATAAATCCGTATCTTCGGCTTGTCTAATCCGATTTACATATTATAATCTGCACGGATTAACGTGTAGATGTATGGCTCGGTCTCAAGCTACGTGGTTTAGCAACTCACTCGGTACAAGGTTATATTGAATCAACTACTTAACATTGAAACACTATAAAATAGTAATAAAAAAAACCTAAAGCGTAGCTCATAACATTAAGTCAGGGTACTACATGTTCCAGTCTATGTCATAAATACTACTGAATTTGATGAATTACTTATTGCTAAATTAATCGTAAGCTAATTAAAACGCACCACATCAGTTTATTTTAGATTTGCAGAGTAATTAAGCATTACATATTTGGGCCAACACGACCAAGTTTCTTACAGATAAGTCACTGAAACAATAGCCTTGACCCAATGACTTTGTAAGTAACCTTCCCACCTATATACTTCTTACTTATATACTAACATAACACTAGGTCGGTGGTAACTATAAAATAACATAAAACGTTTATCGCCCGACCGTCCTCGGTGGAATGTGTCAGTTGATTGTTTTATACCTCCAGCGGCATTAAAGCTAGTCTTGGTGCAACTGAAATAACAAGATTCCTCCAATAGCAGCGCCGGGGCAACGATACGGCGATACGTTCCTTTGGAATAGCTACAATAGATCCTTTACGGCGTCACCGTCCCCGGTCCAATATTGGATTTGACGGAGCCCCAACAACGGGAAGGATTAAATAAATAGTAGCCGGATTATTGTTTGGGGAATTATATCCAAGAAAATATAAAAATATATTGGGAATAACAAGTTTGGGCAAGAACGGAAATAAATATTTTGTGGATGTCTTGTAAGCTAGCGATAATTTCTATGATTGTGAGTGTTCAATCTTTACGTCACGGACCGGTAAGTAGTGAATAGTGTTTGCCAAGATTAACCCTCCTATGCCAGGAGAGAAAATAAAGGAATTTGTGACCTTTGTCAGATGTTCTGCTGGCAAACAAGAGTAGAAATATAGGCATGCAAAATTTTGTGCCATTAAAACTCTACTTCAGCCGTGCTAATAAAGAGCGAAGACTTTCAATCCTGCATCGACGTGGATGTCAAGGTTGGTGGTTTCTTACTTATTAGCTTGACTATAATCGTTCATACTACCCTTTTATCGTACCATACGGTTAGCACATTAGGCATTAAGATTTTTGTAAAAATGACAGTAAGTGTAGGTGTTAATGTGCATGAAGTCAAGAAATGTTTTCTGAAAGAGAGCTTAGTACTGTAACAAATGCAATATTAATGTTAATTTCTTATCTTGTCGTTAGCCGCGCGCTACTGCCGGCCGGCGTCCCGCGCGGGACCGAACTTGGAACTAATAGATGGTGGAAGTTCCGCTTGTTCCAGGAGAAATTAACATTTTATGAAGTTTCGTGTTATGCTTGCAGGAATATTGATGGACCAAGGGAAAAGTTCAGCTGTTATATTTAAAAATAAACCTTTTGAATATATTTGCCAACGAATTTACGAAGATCGGAATTTAGTATAACCGGCCGCTGCTGGTGTCGGGGCTCGCTGTCGTATGGTTAAAACGAAATATATTTGCTTTGATCCTACCGTGAGCGACTACTGGTTTCAAAACCTTTCAACTTCATATAAATTGGTGCACGACGTGTAAAGGACGTCGAGTACGTAATTTTTTTTGTTCACGAAGAAAAGCTCATAAATTCGGACCGAAAGGCGCTGCATGCATTTCTTTGGCCCGTTTAAATGAAAAATGCCAGCTTAATTACAAGCGAGGCTTTGGCCAAAGTCATCAGAACGGCGCCGCGCTCCCGTGACCTCGATCTACGGGACTGGCTTTGATTTTTAGAAATACTTAGCACTTGGAAGCGCATTCACTGGTGACGTCATACATGGTGATGTAGGATGGTGATCCTACAGACGTCGATCTCAGGATATCTTTAGCATCCTCACTAATTAAATAATTTTATAGTCATTTTAAACTTTACATTTTTAAAATCTTGAATCCCTTGAATACGCCCGTAATTTGAAAAATTTAAGTCAGACCTTACGTCTTAAGTTTTGTTAAGTCAAAAGTAAATTTTAATTAAAATACAGCACACACGCCGAGAAGTTTTACACCAAGTAGGTAATTAATTAACATTATAGCTCGAAGCATTTCGTTGCGGAACCCTTTCTGTGCGCAATGGATACGATACCCGTAGGTATAGTTAAGTTCCTCTTCCGGCTAATAAGAGCGTCGAGTATCCCATCTCACGGGTCATGCGATACCAGGGTAGCAGCTTCCTCGAGAGGTGGCGGAAGCGAGCAAGTGTTC
>DWPA01003280.1:0-14293 GCA_018251375.1 Calpodes ethlius
GAGCAGCATCCCAACCCCATTATAAGAGAGGCGGCGGACTATCCCCCGCCCCCTTAATAGGCCGTCAAATAAGACGGCCGCGTAACATTCTCACGCATCCCGCGAACAATTTAACATCCTACCTGGAATGCTATCGCTATATCGATATTTAGTAGATGGAACATTAGCATGGGATCCAATCCTGTCTTCTCGAGGCGTAGAATGACTATAATTAGTCATTACTAATAATAATCGTTTATTAGTATTGACTTCTTGGAAGTCTGAAGGTTGAATGCCGAGTCCCCCGGTAGCAAAAATATTCCAGACTTCTCGAACTCTTTTAGAAAATCCCATTGAAATTTTCAAAATTTCAAATTAGACAGTCTCAGAGGTCAGCTATAAGTAAAGCGGCCAGCGGCAACGGTGATGAGATAGATCCGTTTGCAGTGTAGATTCCGTTTTCCGTCATGTAGAGGTCTACAGCGCTACGAGTGAGACTCAAGAACCAAAGGATTAGCAATGAATCATCTTTTAGGTCCAAGTATTCACCAGAAAAACCAGAAAAGAGAAAAGAATTTGAAAAAAGAGAAGTAAAAACTTCTTTAAAGAAACGTTTCAGAGATAAGACGCGAGTGAGTGACAAACGACACGAAGGCCAAAGTCATGTCATCTGCTAATGCCAAAAGCAATGTAAACATTATAAATTTTATTTTCAGGTAAATAAAAGGAAATACCACAGTGTTCCGGCCCTCCAATCGGAATCGCGTACATGTACGTGGTGAAAGGTCTTGCGACGGATGCCACAAGGCGGTGTTTAATGGGTAGACGCCACTCTGGCGAGTCCCACATAACATATAGATACGTGTAGGTATGTTAAGAGTATTCACCGCCTATCTCCCCGTGGAGGGAAAAAAAAATTAATAAATCAAATGATCATAAAAAATAAAAAAATATATTATTATTATATGTAGGTATGATATAAAATACTCGACACGCGATTCTGAATATTCATTACTTTAACATTTGTTTACTGTTTTAAGTACGCATCATTAAATTAATGAGACGTGACAAAATATTCTTTATAAAAATTTCTAAAGAAACGAGAAAACATTTGCGCCAATAATTTACTTTTCACACAAATAAGTAAAAGTACAAAAAGTGTATACAAAATGAACAAATACATAACAACAATCTTTTGTTCGAAAATTTACCAAAGAAATGAGTATATATAACGCGAAAAAGTTATTCTATATCATACTTGAGAAACACACTCCGGAAACAATATGAAGCAATATATAGTGGGTTTTGCCATCATCGCGGCGGCTTTCGGTAAGTTACTCTATTTAATAAATAATACTAGTGTAAAGGATCTAGGATTCCCATACATCCCCGAGTATAACTTACATACCAACTATTTTGGTTCTGAGCTAGATTACTCCATGAGTCGTAATGCTTGTTGAACAATGGACCTCATATTGACTCCGTGTAAATAAGTTTAAAGAAGATACCATGAAACTATACCATAGTTCTAGGGTTGTAACGAGCGCGCCCCAAACGAATCTATTACTTTTCTTCTGAACAAATTTACAAGAGATATAGCTCGAAGTAGGCTTCTAAAATTGATTCTTGCACATTTACTACAGGCATATGGTAATAAGTATATAATTATACTAAGTTGAATAACTTTCTCATTGACAGCATTCCTTGGTTTTGCATACCAGATACTTTAGACCTTTAATTTCCTTGTACCTGTAACAATTGCGCATGATATTATTTCGATATATCTAATAGTTTGCCTGGTTCCTTAGTGATCCACATCGAGTGATCCAATAAAAATTATAAATCTTGAGTAAATGCACACCAAGGCATGTGTCGGTCTGCATATCACAGTTTAGTATTTAATGTATTATTTTCTCACTTATATCGAAAAAAAGGGCATTCTATTCAACCCGAGGGAACTTATTTTCTTGATCATGTCATTTTCTAAGACAGTCAATAATATGTAGACATCCAAATCATCCAAGGGAACCTTTAATCAAAATAAAATCTGTCTTAATTTAAAAAATGATCTATCTATGTACAATGTGTCATCTTTGTGATTCAAGTAACCAATTCATCAAAGTGCTTATTTCATATGTAAGGACCTAAGATACATAGGTACAAGGTCTTCAATAAATATACCCCATATTATTCAGTAATAAGTTTTCTACTGGTAAAAGAACTTTCCAAGTCAGTATAGTACTTATTCAGTCTATTTACTATAGTATACAAAAAAATATTATTTTATTGCAGTCGGTAGGTAATATAGACGTAGCCATATCGAGCATCTGGGGGGGAGCGCCTTCCGTACCTTCCGTACGCAATTCTAAGGATTATTTCTGCAGTTAACTCTTGGTATTACATTATAAACTTTATAAGAAATGTCTATCTATCTAGTAGTTATGGAAGATTCACTGCTGAACATAGACCTCCACTAATTTGCGCCACTCAGACCGGTCCGGAGCATTCGGAATCTTGTGAACTTTGTATAAGGCGCGAATTTTCAGGTTATTCGGAAAATAAAGTATTAGTTAAGTATTAATTAACTTATATCAAAGGAGACTCCACTAACGTTATTTCTGCTTCATAGTCGATTCGTTGTGCTCAACCAGCATAGAGTCTATTCTCCATTATTGACTTCATGGTTACACTGTGATCAATTTGTATATAGTATACAAAATATCCAGTTATTTGTTTATACCCATAGCTGACAAACGAACTGTCGATCTTAGGCGGTACGTGGTTCGTAATGCCCAAAGATATCAAAAAGCAAAAGCCGTTAAGTTGCCGGCCAAGAAAGAAAAAATCTAACTTTAGCTATGATATAGGAAAATGCTATCAAAACCACAAGAATGAAACAAGATGCTAAAAAGATGTGTGAGATGTCAGTACAAACAGACAGAACAGCAACAAGCAATAGGCCAGACATTAATTACCCCTGCCAGTAGAAGAAAGCGATCGCTGTCGCCCATAGAATTCCATTTTTCTATGAGTTTCTGAAGATTGTAATGTCTATGGACCTATGTCCTTATCCTATTATGCTCCTCCGTATAATATTAAAAACGCTTTATTTAACCTTTATTTAATTTTTTTTTCAGCTGCACAGTTTGAACATGGACTAAGAAGTAAGCAAAAGTTGTTTATTATATTTTTACGTTTTAATTAGTAGTAGTAGCTTTTCAAGTAGATTTTGTATTTGATTTTAAACCAAAAGTTATTAAAATATGTATCCGTTGCGAAGGTATACAAGCAAAGCTAAGATAAACCTACGAGTTTCATGATAGTCACGTAAAATTTCTATAACGTTTGACTACATCATGTAATTATCAAAATTAGACGATAAAATTTACGATAGTCATATTTATATCTCACGACTAATAATGAAGTTATTTAATCTAATAGAACTAACATATAAAATAATTATAAGTTTATCCACATGATTTATCGACGTCATTAAAAATAAACCAGTCATTAAGTTTAGTAACCTTGACAACATCTCTTGACTCACAGTAAGATTCGATACGGGCTTTAATATTGGCACGGATTTCTTCTATGAGATACCACGAACTGTAAGTTCGGCATTAAAAATGTCGTGGACAAAGACGGAGCGAACAGCGGACACGATGCCCAGCCTCCTAATGTACTGCGAGCCATCTTGTATACTATGCTGCTTGTACGATCCCGAAACTGAGTTCATTGGAGGAATACAAATTGGTGTAAGTACAGTATTTTTACTTATAATTTAGATATATTACTCGTTTTACAAACACAACCCTAATCCAACTTGCCATTTGAATTATGTTGATTGTTTTTCCTTTACGGCTACAACGTTTTTAACGAGATTTTCAATGGGGAATTGAGATTGCGATGTGTTCAACTTACAGTTTAGGCATTGTGTTGCAACATATATTGTAAGGATTTGTATCAAATGTTCCCTTGATCATATGGAAAGAAAGTTTGTATGGAAGTACAGAATGTCGTCTGAGTCGTTCCACGAAAATTATGTCCTGAGTATAAAATTAATCATCTTTTACGATTTTCTTTATTAAATGTTGTATCTTTAAACTTATCAACAAATAAACACAAGAATATAAAATTTTGAATTTGTTACCACAACCTAACTTTATCTAGGAGGTGCACTAAAAAGCTAAGTAGGGCCAATTTCATAGGTCATTTCTACATTTGCTTAATTTTAACATTGAGGTTATTACTTACAACAGCGATTAATTTAACTAAAAATGTATATTTTAAATATGTGTCAAAAAAAAGCAGATTTTTTTATAAATATCTGTTACTAACTGTACCATGCGCGCGTTGCTACGCCAAAAACTAAAATAAGCTAATCACAATAGCGCCATATTTCGAAAATTGTTCGGACCAACTCAGAAACCTTCGTGGGCTTATTCACAATAACTATGCTAAAGATCATACATGATCAAATGTATAGTTCACGATTCTATAAAGGACATATGACATTCATTTTTATATATATAGAAGAAAAAAAATTAAGTTATTATTAACATAATATTTGCGAGGTGTATGTTAAGGTAGTACATAGAGAACATACGTAGTATGGGTTTTATTTATTTTAATTATTATTTCAGATTCCATTAGACCAGTTCACCGGCTATCCTTTCGACTGGACCATCCAAGGATTTAGATCCTGGAAGCCGTCCACCGCCAACTCTACCTACATGATCAAAGAACTGTATTTCATATCTGAAGGTATGACCAATTTTTATGTAATATACTATATATATGTACTATATATATGTAATACTAATCAGTCAGACAAGTCATGTTATGGTAAATAGTAACTGACAGACAGACAAGGACAGAAAGAAAACATTGGTTTTCAAACCCTAACCCAAACACTCGTTTGAGGTCTGACTCAAATACGGTGATAGCTAGCCAGACCAACTTCACAGAAAGATAATTAGAATGAATGAATAAATTAATAATAATATCGTTATAATCCTTACGTGAAGTCCTAGCTACAACTGTACCAACTTCAGTCATCTTTTGTGGCACCATATTATGCCGACTCAAAATTGAGCACTGCCATATTTGGTCAAACATTTTTAAGGTTTGAGTAGTTAGGACGGAACCCTTACAGTTGTCACGTCTGTTCACCCCTCCGTAGCATAACGTGCATATCATCTACTAGAAAGTTCTAATTGGCATGGATTTAGAAACACTTACTAGAAAGATCAACCCTTCTCTCAAATCTTTAAACTGAACATTTTAGTTAGGGTCAAGTGACACCCTCCAACTAAATTGCTGGTGTTTCGACATGTGACAAAAACACCGAAGTAGTTTATATGATGAATTTTAAAGGAAAAATTGTCACTGCCATATAGGGTGTGCAAGTTAAAGATTAATAGTCAATTAACTTACAATTATTGAAGGAAACATCGCGCGTGACCCGCTTCACACACTTGACTGGTTTTATATTCTAGTTCACGTCGCTAACAAGAGTAGTACTTAAGCTTTTGCTTATATCATTATATTTCATCATGCTTAATAATATTATAATATACTTATAATAAATTTGTTTACAATGCGAAGAAACCCTAGCGAAACCTTTAGAGGAGCGTCAAAAAGCCGCTAAAGCAGACAAGGTGCTGCAAGAAGACTATGTGTGGCCCGTAAACTTCCACCAGAAACGATTAGCGGTAGGAACACAGGTCAGTGGAGTCCTCGCGAGCGGCTTCACTAAACAAAGCTGCATTCCTTGGATGGGTAAGTAACGCTTAACCCATAGACACTTAGGTAACTTTAGACTCCAAATGCCTATCTATCCCATTACCAAGCTGTATATAGTACGAGCAAAACCCCCTTAAGAGGTGCGAGTGCAACCGCCCGGGACCTCGTTCATGCAGGGCCTTACAAACTCGTATTACGACAGAATTAGAATAAGTGAAGGTACCTACCTATATTTAAAAATCTCTCGCATCAATAGACTGTCGCACTCTTCCTTTGTATTTATGGATTTGATAATCTGCTTTGATCATTCCATTCTACTGAAAGGTTTTCTGTCTATTATACACTTGATAAAATTTTATACCATTAGTACCAGTTGTTCATATGCTCCAAAAGAACCAAGTGTGCGCATAAATCTACCGAGGCTTTACAATCGCCAAGAGCTAAAGCTATTTAGGTACTAACACCTAAAGGTACTTCACCTCTGATCCCCTATGGATTCACAACCCGAAAGTCAAGCATGAATAGTTCAGTCATGCACCTTCTGACCACACCCGATCCGACATCTCTCATCCATAAATGGCAAGGAACAGCAACTCAACCTATGAATAGTTTTATTTAGGAACACTTTTGACTTACGAATCATACAAAATTCAACTGTCCGTAAGCAAAATAAATCCGTTTCTTGAAAAGCCTACCGAATTTAAAAATTATTTTAACCCCGGTTCTATTTTGCAGGCACGCATTACTTCTACAATATGACAACTACATTAGAATGCAAGTCAGAAACTGTGGGAAACTGGTTCGCGTTAGCCGACGGTGACGATGTGGTAGGCGCAGGACTTGCGGTCTTCGGAGTACTGAATAAAAAGGCTGGACAAACGTACTTTTTCGAGAATCCTTCACTAACAAGTGTTAAGGTAATATAATAAAACCATAACAGCGCTTAATTCCTTGTGTATTTTCCATGTGAGAATATAAATATTTGATTTTACGTAATCCATACATCACACTACCGTGCACTTAATTATAATTTGAAATCGAGTCAATTGACAGGACCTTTTATTCTTTAGAGTTTTAGTTGGCGAATAGCTTGCTCGGACAGGACAGGGAGTCCCATGCCACGGCATGATATGGTCTTTATCTCGATAACAATGCTTATCCACGTTAAATTTTAAAAATATATCCTATGAATATACAGACTTGCCCGTAAAAAATACTTTTTTAGTCGTAAAACGTTGTAAAACTCTAACACGTGACAACAGCTTATGTGTCGCAACTAAAATGTCGATTTTTACGCATCTCTAATTATTACTTTGGTCGAAACCAGCCCCTAGAGTTACCGTAAGGAATTTATTCATTACTTTACATAGTCTGATGCCTCCACGGAACAATACTTTTTTTTCCAGGTGATCGTTAAGACCCGCTCAGATTGTTTTACCGCATTGGCTGGAAATCCGACCGTCACGACCATGCACATCTACTTTATTGACAAGCCCTGGAAACTCGGATGTTATTATATCTAAAAATAATTATGAAAGAATTTATTAAATATGTTTGAGCATGAAAATGTTTCTCATTTACTTACTGTAGTTACATATCTCGTTGCATTTTAGGGATCTAAAGTCAAAACGAAATACTTACAATTTCATTATATTCGTCCGTCCATCTGTCCGTATACAGCATAACGCAGTATCCAAAGTATCCTCGATAAAACAAAGCTGTAGTATAAAATTAGCGGCAGAGGAAACCGGGACCAAAAAGGATACCAGAGCAGAACGGGAGATAAATTAATTTATGTGAGACAAGAAGAAAAAACAAATACATTTTATCAGTTAGCAACCTTCGTGGTGTCAGCTTCAGCGATTTTTTCTAGAATCTTTCGCTCCGCTCTGGATTCATAAAACACTCTCCTTAAATGTAACTGTTGGCATTCTTGACAAACAATTTCTACCATTTACGTGATGTAAAAAAAAGTATTTTAAACTCACGTCGACGTCGTCAGTATGCTAAAAACTTACACATTTTGATTTTACTAACGTGTCTCTCAATTATCTTAACAGTTTTTTATTATTATTTCATAATTTTGTAATATTTAATTTGTTGTATAACTGAATATAAAATATCACTTAAAAATATGTCCTACCAAAACGTCAACCTAAAAATGTTTCGGCGGCATTGTACATACGTATATCTGTATATATATATACATAAAAAAATATTCACACAAATTAATACGTATTTGCACTAGCCAAAAGGTGCAATATCAATAGCATACGCTACACTAGCGATTCAAATATTATTACCAAGTCGTTTAAGACCTCACAGGAATATAGAAAGATCCGGAGTAGTAAAGTGGGTAGGTAAAAAAAAACACTATCAAATAGTATATCAATTACCAATTGACGCTGATATGTGAATTTGGTTCCTAGTACCTAAATCTAAAAAACGGATGATAACATAGGTACCCATATTATTTATGTATTACAATGAAATAAGTTCTAAATGGGTAGCTGTAATTCAGTAAAATGAGTACAAAATAGTTCACGTACTAAATCCCTACACATAATCCCGCATTCTACATGATAGTAAAAATAGACACAATATTATGGCAAGATATCCAACAAATAAAGTTTCTTTTACTAACTGTTAGTATAGTAATAGAGTAAGGAGATAATTAAAACAACCAAGCAACATCAATAGATGTTTATTACATAACAACATTGTAAACCTAAATTATTTTCAAACTTTTTTGTTTATTGTCACTAAATGCAGTCCTTATAATCAATGACCAACATCGTACAAAGTTATTTTTTTCATTTAATTCTGCGGTTTGTTCTTAAACTTACCGTCTTAGAGTTGTCCCCAGCTACACATCATATGGAATTGCATTAAACAGTAACTTATAACATATTAAAAAAAAATCATGTCTGATTCATGAGCATACATTTAAAAGACAGTTGCAGAAACAAATTTTAAATGTTTGACATTATTTTACACCCTATTATTCAATGTATGTAGGACATAAGTACATCTGGGCAGAATGTTGTTATTGATATTTGAACCACTTCTCAATATCACATTTTAAAGAACTATTAAACATAACAACAGTGTCAATCTGGCCTTAAAATCGCAGTTTTGGCTGTGCACTAATCACTTAGTTGTTATATGCAACATGATTAAATTAAAGATTCATTAGCGCTAATGACTCCATCCTGTAATGACGCTTTGATGCAACTGACATATAAAAAGGAAATTTATGTCACAGTAAAGTTTACAGGAACTCATTACGCAGTAATAACTATAAAGGAAGAGGACTGCATACAAAGAAATGACAATAAACTATGTTTATAAATTCTACAAAAAGAAACACATAGCCACCTCTAACTGCTTATTTATTACTATCCAAAACTTAATCAGAAAAATGCATGTCAAACTCCAAAACAAATAAAATCTATATCAACTAACTCCAGTGGGTGCCTTGTGAGAACGCTTCTTAATTTTTTGCTGACGTCTCTTCAAGTGCCTCTGTATGCGGCTTGTTCCTTCTTTCTTCAGTTCCTCGTACTGTTTCACTAAAGATTCTACCTTTTGTTCAGCTAAAACAAAAAAGTTTGTTTAAAAAATGTTTTAATCACTAAAAAATATAGTAGTGGTAGTCTATGTTTTCATAAACAAATGCAAAATGTATAAAGCCTAGTGTGGGATCCACAGTGTAGTAACAACACATATATGTGACAATAATTTTGGTACTATATAATTATGGTATATTGAATTGTAAAATCTTCATTTTGCTTGGAAGTCACACACATGCATAAAAACAATTGCTGCCATTATTGTGACTAGTAACTACTATTTTACCTTTATTCCTAAAATGTGGTTGTCTTCCTTGACTAAATTGCTGTTCCATTTCATGCTTTTCTTTTTCTAACTCCTCACTCTCAACTTTCTGTTTCTTATTTGCCTTATGCTGATCATTCAGCCTTTGAAGAAGTCTTCGCAATTTCTGTTCTCGTTTAGGGTCTGTTGTCTGTTTCAATTCTGCCCTAATAGCTTTGATATCATTCTTCCTGATATCGGAGAGAAAGTTATAGTTTTGAGCAAATTCTTTCTTATCAAATTCTCCACAAAGTGGATCAAACCTGTAAGGAATACCATTGTTATAATCAAAAATATAATATTAAAATTTTTGTTTCCTCAATGTTTAGTTCATATTAATATATCCCTCACGTGTGTCAGAAGACCTGAGTCCAACAGTGGAACAATTGAGGGTTTTGAGGACGATGATGATGATGGGTCAGGGGTAGGAAATATAATTACTTACAGTTTCTATAAATGTGAACCTTAACATACCTTGGATCTCGAACTTCTCTTTTCTTCACAGGACCTGCATCACACAAGATACGTACTGGTTTCTTTGAGCTCATCTCTCTTGGTCTATTTTTGTTTTCTCTCTTAAATAACTTTGCCTCATAGTTTACTTTCTTTGCCCCAAATACAGCATCCTTGTACACCTTAATACCAACTTTTTCCTTTAGTTTTTGAAGATCTTCAAATGATAATGTCGATAATTCATCGCGAATTGCTCTCTGCAATATAATCAAACCGGTGGCCTTTAAAATAACATCACATTCATATGGAAAGAACTTGTACTATACTGTCCCATAATTTTATAGTAAAATATTCATAATCAAACAATTAAAGCACTAAGCCAATAAAATTAGCAGCTTATTATACACAAATTCACAGGACAACATGTTTCAATAAAACAGGTTAAGTTTGCAATTCAAATAAAAGTAAGTTGAATAAACATATGAGGCATCATCATATCTACAAAACTAAAAAAAAATTAAGTCAATTAAAAGTTAACGAGCTGAAAGTTTGGGCATATTACCCGTTCATCATCATCTTGTATGTCGTTACTAGCACTGCTCATCTCCTCGTTCATATTTTAAACTGCCCACTGTTGTGGCACTGGCTAATTCAAGATTCTCAACACTGGAAAGAAATAAAAAAGTTTTAAAAAACATTCAAATTTCTATCACAAATTAATAAATAAGTGGTTTTATACCTTAAAAATTACGAATTTATCTGTAGTTCACCATCTCCGGATTCAACGTAGGTTTCTTATTTAAGACAACATGGACAGATGAGTGACGAATGACAACCAAAACATTAACCACTATATTATGACAACGTCAACAGGTGACAAGTGACAATCCAAACACAGACTACATTGGGCAGGTGCACTGAGATCCACAGGCTAGGTAAAAATATTACAAACAAAGTTTAATGGTGTAATTACTCGCTTGCCAGGCCTCGAAAACCCATTACAAATCACAAGCGTGTGTGTTAAGTTCGGCTTGTGTAGCCCAGCCGCAGTCAGCAGTATAGTCGTCAACGACACAAATCAACGAAAACTTTTGTGTACTGTCCACGCGTTTGACTAAATTTAATATGCCTTATATAATGACAGTAATAAGATGTAATTTCTATTTCTGACTTCCTTTCATCATATTTATATGATGTGGTTCATCATCATGTCTTTCATCAATACTAGATGTTTACATGAGCTTGTATTATTTGGAAGTTCATGAATTATAAAATTATATAGATCAATATCTATAATTTGTTTATTAATTTCGCCCAGAAGCATGTTATGAGAACAAATTAATCTGTTGATTAAAGGTCTTTTGTCTAAGTTTGACTCAATAAATAAACTGAAAATTCGTACAGTCTATGACTGTAAACTGTAAACAGGAATACCTGAGTGGAAAACTTAAAAAAAAAGTGACAAATAGATCAAAAACACAAATCATACATTTCATAATGAAATAACAAAATTTTATGTTTATCTAATCGCAAATTAATAAACTAAACCTGTCCTTGAAAAAATATAATATTTCATTTAAATTAATTATTACAACCATGGATTTGGATGAAGCTATTACAGTGACTAAATTGGAAACATCAATTGGTAGCTGTTACTTGATGATCGGATGGCAGAGCAATTCCTTTGAAATGTACCTCTACACAAAAGACAAACTGTGGAAAGGAAGATTCTCTCCCAACAGATTAGCTGGTTTCAGCAGAAATTTACAAATAGATGAAAACGCTTACTTTAAATCTGTAAAACAATGTCTGTCACAGTACAAAAATGATTACATATATGAATTGAAAAGTGGATTTTTTTATTGGAAGCATTTAATAAATAACTCAATAATTATAGAAGGCTTTCTCCCTGTAGAATCAGACAAATCTTCAATAAGCGCTCAACCAGATTTAGTTGAAGTAATACTCGCATTGAACAAACATTTAATAGAAAAACTTAATATTTTAAAGTTGGAAAATAAAGAAATCAAAACAGAATATGGAAAGTGCTTAAAAGATACAGAAGAATTTTTAAACTTAAAAATCGAAATGGAAAAAGCACTATGTGAAAAGTTTATGAACTTATTACATATGAAAAAATCAAAAATAGACCTCCAAACACAAAACTCTGTTCGTGCAGGTGATGGAAGACAAATAACACACGCGAAAGGAGAATCAAAATAAACATACAATTTAAACGGTCTTATTTATTAAAAGTTGAATTTTAAGAGGGTTTCACTTTAACAGGGTCAGATTCACCATTAAAATATTTATCAACGATTATAAGATGAACTTTCAATGGTGATAAGACGTATTAGTCAATGATGAAAAGAATAATAAATAAATCCTACAACACATCAACATTTTCATTATTTTTTAAGACACACCTACACAGTCCATATATTTTTATTCTGAAAAGTTTTCGGAACATAAATGAGAATAAAATTCAAGATCATATAAAACTAAACGAGCTATTCTTGTGTATATTACTAGCTAGCCTTGCAGAAGTTGCTCTGCGCCATTTCAAAGTGAATAAACGACATCAGATACATTTTTTTATGTAACCCTAGTAAATTAAATTTTCACCGTATTGATAATTTTTCTATGACAATGTTTCAATCTATTTTACAGTTCGGCTGATCCCATTGAGTCACAGCGAGGATCCTAATAATGAATTACATACAACAATCATTATTTTTTTGCTTGATTGTCGCAAATTCTAGATTAATATAATTGTTGCTGGGAATGTATTAACTCAATTTTTTTTTGCACCTTAATAGTTATTATTTATTTGAGGGCAGAAACTGACCATGTTCTCTCATATATAAAGTTAATAGTGACAATATAACCGTTTTAAAGGTAAAAACTTGCAACACCTGGAACGTCAAGTTACCCGTTATCAATGAGGGAATTTAGTTTTCAGGTTGTCAATGTCATGACTTAGACGCAAAATTTCAAAACAAAGTTATATCAATCAAATTTTCAAAGTTTTTAATTATATAGTTCACCTTTAAATCAACAATATTATGTTTGGATTTAATAAATAATTAATCACAGTTTAATAAATTAAATTTACAAAAAAAATAATTTTATTGACAAAGTTTTATATTAGCTATATGAAAAGTTTTTCTAGTACTTTAGTGATGTTCACATAGTAGATAAATTGCTGTTATGTTGTGTATAAATTATAACCAATAAAATAAGTATATAATTTACCCAACCACTTCATTAAATATTATTATTATTACCACAGAATTCAGAATATTAAAAAATGGATTCAAGTTTAAAATCAGGACAAGTATATGTTGCTAAATTTAATGTTAAAAATAAGCCCATGTATATCAAATTACTGTGGAGGGACGACAGTACAGATCTTTTTCACATTAAAGTTTTTTATGAAGATAACACTTGGACCGGAAAATATTCAAATGAATTAGCTGCTAAACGAATAATGAAACTAGATGAAACCAAGGAGGAATATAACAGAAATGTCAAGAATTGTTTGAATGGAAATTCTAACAATTATATCTTTGATTTCACTATAAGTCCTGATGACATGAATTCTGCTAGTTTTGCTTGGAAAAAACAATATGAAGGTGCACTAAAGTTACACGGTGTTGTCACGGTGCTAAAAGATGACGTTCCTAGTTCTAAAGATGTATTAATAGATATTTTATTAGAGAAAAATAATTGTCTATTGGCAGATATTGAAGTGGCAAAGGAAACAAATAATAACCTAAGGCTAGATCTAGAAACATACATACAAAGACTAAGAGAGTTAACTGAAAGCAAAAATTTGTTAGAATCAACCTTATATGGACGTTTTGTACAAGTTTTAAATGAAAAAAAAAGGAGAATACAGCTGCTAGAAGAAAATATCAAGAGTTTAAAAGCACCTGAATAAATATATTTAAAATTTTTATAGTTTTTGTTACATTTCCTGTTTAAATTCCTCACATATATTCAAGATATTTGTATCAAATATTACTATGATGAAATTTGGCAAATTCTTTGCTCGGGTAGTATTGGGTAGTACGCAGTCTTGAGTTTGATTCCCAGTTTTGTGCCAGCAAATGACATATGTAATATATATTATAGATTTCATTTGCTTATATATATATATATATATCTATATAGATAAAAATGAATTGCTGTTCGTTAGTCTCGCTAAAACTCGAGAACGGCTGAACGGATTTATCTT
>DWPA01003281.1:0-14292 GCA_018251375.1 Calpodes ethlius
GGCAGTGACATTAGCAGACTAATTTCACTAAAAAGTGCGTTACCCTTCTATCTTGGAGAGTTGTGAAGATATGGTATTCAAAAAAGACTCAAAAGATGAGTATTCACGAGAGTTGTAAGTTGCAAAAAGAAGTATTCCAGAGAGCCAAAAACGAAAAAAGTAATGGCTAAAATATTGAAAAAACATTTGTTTTTTGAATTTTTTTATTAGAACAAAAGTATTTTTATCAATACTCTCCATAACTTTTTACAATTAATTGTTCATTATTTAAAATCTTAAAACGCTGAGTAATATTCAACGAGATCGCTACTTCAAAATATATTAACAAATTAAAGTAAATAAGTCTATGAAACAAGTAGGTACTCCTATCTTTAGAATAGTCATTAACAAATGAATAAAAGATAACTATTCTCCATTTATCCGTTTTCCTTCTCCATTTCTGTTTAAGCTATTCAGCGAGTTAATTGTGTAAAGCAGACTCAGTTAGCCAAGATCGATGGTAAGTTAATTATGTAAAATGTGCTGCGAAGATCCAATATCAAGTGCCAAGCCAACTAGGTCTAGACGCGGACCAACTTGGACTATAAATTCAACGCGTTATTGCGGCCAAAGTTTCTGATACAATGTTTTGAAAACTAACAAACTCTTCCGCCTTCCGCATAATGAAATTAACTTCACATTTTGTCTTCATTGCATTCATAGGTTCATGGTGTAGGGCAATATTTGCTTTCATAATTACAACACACATTTTGTCTTCACATATGTTATCTTATTGCTGATTTGAATTACGTGCCCGGTTTGTGGCTAGTCTACTTCTAGAATTTTCCATTTAATGTCTTTTGTTGAATATTTAGTTCAACAACAAGTTCTATTGTTTATGTTACTAATCGATAAATACTTGGCTGGACGTCCGATAGCAAATAGTCGTAGTAGATTTAAATCAAATCAAATCAAACCAGATTATTGACAAAATATTGAAATTTACTTAAACTGTCTTAAACATTATCTAGTACATTACATGCTGATCGCATCCTGCTATCGTCGCGACGCTGCCGCCCCATCATATATGTATTTTTCGTCAATATATTAAATTTTTCTTCTAATTTATTTTAGACATTGTTAATAAAAGATTTTCATATTTAAATCTCACGCTAATACGTATTTACAACACATTCTCATGAATATCAAGATAAACAATACCTGCGTTAATTAAATCACGTGTAAGTTGCCTCAGTGTACAAGTGACAGTAGCTGAGACGGCGGGAGGCGGCAGGCGTCGCGCCCGGCCGGTAATCAGTCGGTCGGTCGAACAATACCCGCCGACGCCGGATTAAAACTTCGACCGTGGGGGACACGGGCCGACCGGATAGCGATACAACGCTGGCTGCGAGCGGGAGTACGAGACAACAAAACATTATAATTATAATTTTATACTAAAATAAGACCTTTTGCATTGAAACACGCATCTAAAGCTAGTGGCGCTAGGTGAAGGTTACGTAAATCCATGGACACATCGACGAGAGGGGTTGTATTTTGTATGCCTCTGTATTACACAACAATTCTTATTTTTTATGCTCCTTCCCCTCCCCACCCCACCTTGGTTCAGAACTACATAGATAAACACGTGCATTGAACACACTTTTACTTTATAAAAGTATTTTCTATAGAAATATGTAGTATTATAATAGAATACTTTGAGTTGGTTACCATACCGGGCCGCCCTTAACAGATAACAGAACGAGCGAGGCAGAAATTTCAATTTTGAGTTGTCCATAGCACCCACGACACAGGGAAGAAAAAAAAGAACTGGTCTGAAAATCTTAATCAGGACACGACATTAAATAATCAGGAATCACAAAGGTATAACGACACTTGTGATTATATTAACTATTTTATGTATGTATGTTCCCAATAACAAACAAAGACGTCCACAGCGAACTTAACCGCAACGCTTCAATTTTAGGCTATAAAATAGAATATATTAGGTCTCAAATAATACACTACAAGTAATCTTTGTGCAATGTACTCGAAAGAGTCAATTTTATCGCTGTATTGGTTCTGCTACATTAAAGTTACTGTTAACGACTATACCTAAATAAGTTTTAAGTAATGCGTTAAAATGAATACGCTAAAAGCCACAATATAATAAAATAACTCATGATAATTAGCGTATTAATATAGTGTGTTATACTATTGACCATATCTACGTAATGGCATGGTTAGCGCACTAATAGACGCGTTATCATAGTGTGGCAGGGTAACAGCGACCGGCATCTAATCGTATATTTAAATTATATCCATGTGAATGCAAAGCAAGCTTAAATTGTTTTCGATCGAAACACCAGCTTAAAATTAAACCTGCCATTCAGAGAACCATTATCCTTCCACAATATCCGTCGCAACTAATCGGTCTATTGTTTACCAATCAAAATTAGCTTAATCTCAACAGTCTTAAAGAGATAAAAAAATCGTCAGTCGGCGGAGCGTCAACTCATCGTTTTATAAATCCCATTGTCTTCTCACCACGGAATCGAAATTCTCTCTTTAAAAACCTCACCGTCATTACTTTTAGTTATTAATGGCCTTTCATTTATGTTATTAAAAGTATTCTGTTGAAACACGGTGAGGTTTCGGAGAATATTTTAATTGGGCGTTATAACCTTTGTGAGATTCTTCAAAGGGAATTTAGTAAAGAATTATCTTTATGCCGTCACCCTGTGAGGTTGGCTCTGAAAGTATCGATACTGATCATAGCTGTAACGATAGAAATCTAACGATAATCAATAAGATTAATTGATTAACATAGTTGCTTAGTTCAGTCAATCACTTACTATTTATTTTAAGTCACATCATATATATACAGAGGACATTTCTTGAGCATTCCCATCAATTTTCATATTTATAAAAAAATTGTCCAATAAAATTTAAGATTTTTTTTTTATTTCAAAATCGCTCTGTTACTAGGCAAATGATTCGTGGACTTTTAATGAAATAAATTAATAGTTAAAGTAATTAGAAACACACTGCAAAAATTTTATAACTGTGCTGCACTGAGGAGTTTCGTTTGGAGCCATTTTATCTGAAATATCAAGACATACTTGTCATAAAGCAGTGTGTCAAATTTCAACTTCGTAGGATGAAAGACACATTTGACCCGAACAAACACACTAACAAACTAACAAGTTAATTAAAAACTTAAACAAAACCTCATCGACATAATAGATGAAGGTACACAATCACGAGTATTCGCGCTCACATTACGATAATGCCACAAAATCCCGCCGCCCGCCATTTTCAATCAACCGTGGATCACTGTCTAGTAGCGCACCGGCTAAAACTAATTTCAAAATAGTTTAATGGCGGTACAACGGTGTGGCGCTGTTTACAATGCGCAAACTCTTCACTTGAAGTATGCAATCGGCTGGGGAGTGATGCAGGCACGTTACAACGGCTTGGTAGGAATGTGACCGAGTTTAAAGGGTTGGTGTTGCTTATTCGCTTCGTGGTTACCCGGGGCAAGTATCGCTTGTTCGATCACTGTACCTAATCGTTATGATGAATGTGTTCCCACACCATATCAAAATATATACCTGTGTAGATATTAATCACTCCTACATTGATTCCACGTGGTTTCAGTGCAGAATTGTGTAATGTCAATGGCCAGATTAAATTTCGGAAGGTTTGACATACTTTTACGTGCCCTCCGAAGCACGGAAGCGCTCATGATATTTTCTTCATCATGATAACCAAGCAACTACGTACAACGCGCGCTGTTGATCGACTTGATCGATCACTTGAGATCAATAGATCCGTCGGGCTATGAGCACTTCGGAAAGAACAAAATAATATCATAATAAAATAATATACTTTATTTTTAATCGTTAAATATTTATAAAATAAAACACAAAAAATAAAACAATTTATTCGCCCCAGAATTTTGATACGTAAAGCCAGTTCAAGTATACCCAAAAAGTTTTAAAAAACATTTATATAAGTAAGAAATTTCCTCAGGAACCCATAGCAAAGTTGCTCTTGTCCCACTTGCCAGTTTCATAGTGGTAAGTTGTCAGTGCGCAGTACAGAGCCGATCACTACTTTTAATAATGGCAGAGACAATATGTTAGTTATGGCGAGCCGGTTTTAATTTTCTATCCCCTCGCACACAAATATGCGTTACTTCACCCAGAGGCTCTCAAACTTTACAATTGTAAACTTTAGAAAAAAATGTTTCGTAAATTTTGTAAGTTGTCAACTTATGTATGTATGTAGATTTTTTGTACAATTTAGCAAAAAAAGTAATATATAGGAAATTAATATAATTTTTCATTTATTACATTAATTTTATTAAATTAAATATCTTAAATTTCAATAATTAGTATAAGTTTACTAAAAAAAAACTTTTTAGTTATATCAGAATTTGTGATTTTATAAAGTAAGATTATGTTTTTTTATTAAAAATAATGATTGTTTTACTGCGCAAATAAAAGCTATACAACTTACCAAAACTGAAAACAAGCTTCGAAAATAAAAATATTTTTTTAAATCGTGAATTTAAATAGCGTAGCCGAATATAGCCGATGCAGATTCAAAAATATAAATAATATTATACGTGCAATATTACTTCCGCATGTATTATATGTACTTAAAATGTAGTTATTGTAAAGAACGAATGTAATCAGTCATTGTACATTCGCCCCCAGCCAGTTTATGGTAGGCCTGCTGTATTTGAGTGCCACTGGGTAGCAAGTGTTCCCCAGAGCGGAAGATGCTAAGGATGGTTACACTACTATGATAATGGGGGAGCAGCGGTTTAATTAAAAAGCACTACCCATTATTTTTAGTCTATGCGAATTGTTGATATTTATGACTTTGGAATTCCTGAAATATCTTTTTCAATTACACCACAATGCTATGACATGCCGCAGCTTAGGTAAAGAAATTTATATAAATTGTTATTGACTAAAAATAGGTTTTTTTTTTTAAATAATACAAATAAAATTATTATTTTAAACATTAAGCGTGGAGGTTTGATATTAACCTACATAATATGATAATAATATTCACTAATACCTGTAGTAATAATACGAGTATGACACGCTGTTCCTTTAAATCTTTATCTAGAAAGATAAAGATACAAAAAGAAAACTTGTGCCATAGTCACATGTCTTGAATTATAAATATTTTTTTTACCTTTACTTATTCTTCTATTACTTTTTGCTATCATCGACTACATGTTGCACGTGGCTCCGTCCGCGCGTGTGAAAAGAACACCAATCAAAAAGTTATCAATCCTTTCGATCACTGATTGCTAATCAACTCTTTGTTGTTAGATCTTGCTTGAATTTGGCTAAAATATACATCGTATTGGATCTTTTCACAGAAATTTAATGTTTTTTTGTGGTGAAAAGTAGCTTAAGGTACTCGTCATTCTCTCGACTATCTCCATATCAATAATTATACCATAACGACGCACCGTTGTGGACAAACGAACCCAAAATACACTTTCACATTTATAATATTAGTATAGTCTGTGGTCTTGACGTTCATGGACGGCTATAGCCACTCAGCATCAAGTGGATAACCAGCTCGTTTATTGGTTATTTACATAAAAATATAACGAGCACAAAAAGTCCGAGTCCAAGATGAATAAACGTTGGCTTATCCCGATATTTTCTAAACAAAAAACGAACAAAACCAGAAAGCAAAAGGGGAGAAACAAAAACAGAGAAAGAAGTCGTTGAAAGTAAACAGCCTTTAGCATTACCAGCTCCGTGCCGCCATTGTCCTAATAGTGAGACATTTTTAATTAAGAGAATCGGGACCATTGTAATACTGGGGCCGTCAATGATTTTTCTCGCTTTGTTTCGTTGGAAAAAATCCTAGAACTCACTTTTAAGTGAAATACCTGAATTTGTGGTTCTAATTGCCAACTACTCCTTTCGTATTCTATTAAGACGATAAAACATACAATTTTACGATTTGAAGAACATTAAACTCATCTCGGAATGTATATTCATACGAGTATCCCAGTTTAAAAACTTATATACAAGTCAGTGTTGATGAGTTGATATAAAATATGTTACTAAAATTTTTGATTTTATTCCAGAAGGACTTTTGGCCTTATATATTTGTAATAATATGTTGAAAAAATGCGTGAAGTTTACAAATAATACAACTTTTTTAGCTATCAAAAATCTGTTGGGATTCAAATCAATACAATAATATGAAACTTTTCAGTTCATCATTATCATCGCAACCCATAACTGTTCCACACATGAACTCGGGTATTCCTCACAATATAAGGAGTGAAGCCGTAGTCCATCACGCTGGCCAAATGTGCATTAGAAGACTTCACACATCTTTGAGGACATTATGGAGAACTCTCGAGTGTGCAGGATTCCTCACAATAATTTCCTTCATCGAAGCAAGTGATAATTAACTTATAATACGCACATAAGTTTTGAAAATTAGAGGTAAAGTTATGTTTTAGTTAAATAAGACCTATACAAATTCACCACTGTCCCAATAACTTATTCTCCGCGGTCATACTTAGAACATTAAGTTCATAATTGATTCGCTGCTGATAAAGACAAATAAAACAGAACAAAAACGTTGCATTGTCCTCATAGTTTAGAAAGATTTTTAATTAAGAAAATCGCAGGCATTGTAATAAAGGCCATCAGAGAGCCCCCCATTCGTTTCACCGTTGGCAAAACTTTCCCTGAGCAATGCATTAAGAAATGAAGTGTCACAAAGGGTACATTTTAATTGTCGTGTTTTAGCCGATTAAGTTCTTTTGGACTTCGGACCAAAGCGAAATAACGGTAATTCGGAATGGATGGCTGGCGAAGATGAAACAAAATGAATTGTTACACAAACAATGCTGAGGGAAAATATTGAACAGACTTATGGAAAAAGTGAAGTCGATTTTGAGTACCTTATTATATTGAGTTTTAGTTGTAAGACTTTTTAATTGGAACAAAAAAAACACTCTTCGTATTTACAATCTCAATGCAAATTAAGATTATATAATAGAGTATATAATCATGTTCCAGTAAAGAGAGTGGTTTAAATTAGAGCAGAGAAGATAGACGTCACATATATATAAATCACCGGCTGGAAATACAGGACCAGTGGAATGCCAATAAGACATCACCAGAAGCATTATAATTCCATAGCGCAATCAGAATTTAGCATATCTCAGACTTATGATTTTCCTACGCTACGGAATTCTGCTAGCTTCTTAATATTCCTTTTCACATTGTGTTCGTTCGGAAATACCAGTATACAACATTGTTATTACTGCTGTCCGAATCCAGCAAGTTTATTTTACTAAAGATATAACATCCTTTACGAAACTCGAGTTACAAACGTAAAATTAAGGCGAATTTAATTTTTGGGATAATCACCTACGTGCGTGAGCTGAGAGGGATCATCAAAAATAATTATAGTAATTTAACACTTAAGTGGTTGGCTAGCAAAATAAACTTGGTTAACTTAATAAATGCAACCGTTTCTCTAGGCTAACCCAAAGCTATTTATAATCTGTGTAAATTATTAATGCCTTTTACTATCTTGGTACATGTTTTCACCATCAAATAGAAAGTTAAGACAATAATACAGTAAATAAAGAGTTGTAAAAATTATACATACCGTAAAGATGATAGCTTAATGTTTTGAATTTAACTGTCTTAAAAATGAGGACTTGAATCAGATCAAATATTCAAAATTCAATTAATTATTAATAGCTCCGGTGAAGTTATGGAGAGTTATGGGTTGCGAAGATAATGATAATGTACTATATAATGTACATAACATTATAGAAACAACAAGCTGCCCGATTATTAATAATTAATATAGTAGATGGTCGTATATAAGTGTAGCAGCAAAGTATAAGTGTAATAAAATAAAGAAACTCAGAAGTATGTAGATATGTTTAAATCAGCACCTGATTTCCTCCACAAATACAGCGCAATAACTTTATAAAACTTTAGCCTTGCTTTACTACATACTACAAATATATGGAACCTGAAAACATAATATAATTAACACAAGTTAATCCACAATACCACACGATCCCTTATAAAGCAGGAAAACATACTTATTTAATTCTTTCAGGAACAGTAAAAACAACTACCAAAGAATATTAAAAGCAAAATGTTGATTCTTTCAATGAGCATGGTACTTAAAGTTGTAGTTATATATTTCGCAAACAAAACATAAAAGGTTGAAAGAAATATTAAGACCTTAATGGATGCGAGCTACTCGTAGTACTGTAACTCTGTAGCTGGAAGAACAAACAATGTCTGACCCAGTAGAGGCTCGCAGCCCGCAGCCGCAGCTCTGCTCCATAATTGAAAACACGCGGTGATTGGCGAAACCCGCCACTGTAGGGAATTGCATGACGAATTGCGCGGAGCCGGTGAGCTGACGTTTACTTACGCAAACTATTTTATCGTTAATCATGACTTCAGCAACAGTCGTGATGGCAAACTCTTTCTAGTTTCAGGTTTCAGGAAAACGGTCTTTTCAACTATTCAAATCAATCAAAAGATTAGAATGAATGAAAAATTACTGGTTCCAACTTTGACTTAAAATAGATTCTAGAACTTAAACGTATTTCTAACAAACCATTTGGTAACTAGAGCCAGCAGACAACCTTAACTGACTTCGAACCATAGCGCTATTTGACCAACTCAAGGATTAGAAGCTGACAATGATGGTGATTATAATAAAAGTCGCAGTACCTACTTAACAATTTGTAACTCAAAATCTAAAGTATCGCGAGTAATGGCTTCTTTGCAGAATTAATTCAATTGACGCTTTAGGATATATACAACTGAAGTATATCTGTAACTGAGTTGAATTTTTATAATAGATCAGAGAGATCTCCAAAGTCAACTCCAACTAGACCCATTATCATGTCCCTCATTCACGCGAACACAAAACTTTTTTTAATATTTCCCAGAATAGCAACAAGAATTCAAATTGAAACGTCATCGTGTCGTCGACGTGGCATATTGCTGGGGTGTCCTGCAAACTTATGGCCTACTCCGCCACGGCAATATGGCTCTTATCTAGTTTAAATAGAGTACAAATATAAGAGATCGGTGCGTTTCTTTATTCCTATTAGTGCATCGGATCGTGCAGCGAATAATCGCTTTTTAATGAAAAGATTAGAGCGCACCCGGTCCATTGTCCCTGCAAAATCAATGGGCGTTCTGGGCAGTTCGGGAATTTTCCAATTTAACGCTCTCGGCGTAACACCAGCGGCGTATTAATGCCTAATGTGATTTCTGCTGCGTCGTTTTGTTCTTTGTGCACCTCGTTTAATAAAGTGGAATAGTTTGTAAACGGTTTGAATGAATGGATCAGTGGATGAGGGAACCATTTAATACTCTTTATAGTTCGCTGTTTAAATGACATTATATTGGCGTATCAGAAGTTCTTATTGGTATATTTATTTATGAATATTTTGGTATGTACACAATGACGTATGAAGCTGCTCACACACGAATAAATGTATGTTTAGAATAAACTACAAATGGGATAAAGACGAAATTTGTTCTATAATGATTTTTAGGTGGTAGAACCCACGAATGATTCGCCTGGGCAGGTACTACCGTCTCACCTATTCCTGCCGTGTAATAATTGCTTTGCAGAAATTATGTTCTAGATTTCCGGCTACACTTATACAAGAGCAACAATGTATCCTCAGGAACGCCAACCTTACCAACTCCGAAATCACTAACAATTGGAAACTGTACAATTACTAATATGTACTTAACAGGACTAAAGTTACAGTCCAAATGTCCACAGTACTACGAATGAATAATAATAAACTGAGATTCTTAATTCTTATTAGAACCTAATACTAACAAGACTTACTAACTAACTACAGTCCCTTCTACAGTTCTATTAGAGGTGTGTCACAGGTGTCCACGGGCGGCGAGGGATAATGGCACTGCAAGCTGTTTTTATAATTCTTTCAATAATTATGTTGTGAAATCGGATTCATGAAGCATCCTTGTATTTTAATTCATATATATATATTTCTAAGGCTGGTATATTATCGCAATTCGGCAATGCACTTGTGACAAACTTCAACGTAGAGTGTTAGGGCTCGTTTCCACTTAGATGAATTGTCATTTATTCGAATCATTATTTATAATGACCTGTTTTAAGAAGATTGAATTTAGTTTATCTCTTTGTTTGTTTGAGTTAAATCTTGCAAACTGAATGAGAACTACTTCCTCTTTTCCAACAATGTTCAAGTTTGACATCCTGCTGAACAAATTATCTTTATGACTGACACTACACTTAGGATTGGGTATGCACGACAGAAGACCTCTTCGGTAGACACAGTCACATATTTTTGTGCAGTATAAAATAGTTGTTTTAATTGGTTATTTAATAACATTTCAGTAGCAAATAAATTCTTCTGACCAGATTCACACTCTCGCGTATTTACGAACAGTCACCGTCCGATACGTATCAAAAATGTGAAGAAATATTCGTATTCAATGATTCGTTATTAATACCTACTTGTCTTTGAAGCATACACTTCTGTTGAAACTAACCGTTAGTATTAGATATTTCTTAATGTTTTACAGCCTGGTAAACGTACTAGTACATTAGCTACAAAACATTTAATATTGCAGTAAATTGTGAGCTCATTAACTATTTCCATAACGGCATTGAAGAGTCAGACAACTTTAATATCCGAAGCTGTTAACGCGCTATCACGCTGTGCACTTTTATAAGATCAGAGACAAATCCCCCAAAATGGTTGCTAAATAAAGCTAATAAAGCACGAATTATAATGATACAGTAATTTAATGATACAGAACTTTATCTCCCGTTAGGTACAATTGCAAACATAAATGATGGTGTACTAATGTGGCGACCCGACGTTTCCCTGCGGCCCCGCCGCGCTCCCCGGCCCTGCCGTGCGACAGTGAGCCGCGGTTGTGGTCGATCGACAAATAATTGCCGCCACGCGTGCTTCAGCTCATTTGTAACCTTGATGTTATGTCAAGCTCTCTAGCTTAATTAAATAGTGGGATGATTTATCTAACACGTGATCATGCCAGCTATGATTGGCTACGTGAATATATGACTGAATTTCCTTGGCTGGAGGAGAAGCAACATGTTCATAAACTTACTTCATACAACTTACATAAATGTTGTGACTCAAATTTGTGACTTTTTTCTCTTTCCAAATTCTCTAACAAACAACGCCTCAGTTTCACAGATGATGGAGATCACAGCCCCTTTGCCAAACCGCTACTAAGCACAGTGGTCATTGTGCCATATACCATACCAGCATGATTTCTTCACCAACCATATGGCGCTAAAACGACCGAGCAGCGCATTCTGTCAGATTCTATCTATTTTCACCAGAATATTAGCCACCTGTGTCATCGTGAGTAACTTTCCACATTACATTTTTTGTTTTATAATACACTAGCTACAGTGCCCTCAACATTTAGATATCAACTTTATATGACAATTTGACTTAGCACCTTATGAAAACTATATTAAACATAACTTATTTTTTTAAGTTGAAATCGATTGCAACTGTCGAAGGCCGAAGTAAATATTCTACATGAACATCGCGTGAATTTCCTCACAAAATTTCGAAACGAGTAAAACACAACCGTATGGAGACAGCTTCTTTCGTCATCACCACATTCAAAGATAATCCTGCCCCTACTTTCCACACTTCAAACCCTCACACTTGAGTGTGTGTCATCTCCCTCAGTGATTCATTCGCGAGCGTGTCGTTGTGGCTTACTTGTATCAGTGGAAAGCTAATGATGGAACGGATTAATGACTCGTTTCGACGTTAATGCTCGATGACAATGGGTACTAGGACAACAGCTGTTACTATCTGTGAGCACATACGTAATTTACGAGGTGATGTTTGTAATCGTCTCAATGCAGCTCTTAGACATCCATCATCTGATTAGCATCGACAAGCTGGTTTTGGGCTTCAATTACAGCTATGATTCATCACGCTGCGTCGGTGCAGGCATTAGTAAGCATTAGCTAATAGTCTGCCGTTCGTAGATTATAATGATTGAAAACTTTCAAGTAAAGAAATTACATGGCACCTTATACCCACTTGAAAAAAAGAACTGCGATCTGTATTTGACATTTTTGGAACACTTGCTCTTTTGAATATCTTTTTCACAGAAAGCAATGATTGATTCAAGCACTTAGTTTCTCCACAAATGCAGCAGGACATGACTAATTCATGTTCTATAAAAAATTAAATATTATTTTACCAACTAAAACTTTATCACCTCACGATAATCAAATTCAATTTGCACAAATTAATCTGCATATTGTTATAATGGATAGTCTTCGATAGATTTCTCTCAAGTAAATTACTTGGTTAAGAGTCTTAGTTAGTGGGTTGTTAAGCTGGTCCAAGTTAGAGGCGAGAAGTTATTGATAAATACTTACAAAATCACAAGCTTAAGACACTTTGAACCGGGTAGGTAGTGACCTTAAAATCAATTACACTGTTAAAGTTAAATAAATACAGGTAAGGTCAGTAGATCGGAAACTACTGCTATCATATTTCAGGGCCCATTTTTGGTATTAAACTTACGTGTGTGACAAATAAATAAACGAGATCAAAAGCTTATTGCTGGAATAGAATAGTCTTTTACTAAGTTACTGAACTCAGAATCTTGAACTTCAATACTGGGACTATTACGTAAAAGAATCATTACGCATTAACTTATTATATGTAAAATAAAGTTGATAATACTTTCATAAAGTCAGTATTATGACATATTTATGGTTTCTGAAAGCTCCAGTCCAACTATCCCAATAACTGACATTCCAGTGATTGCTTAAAAACCTCTACCTACACGAGTGCTATCAGACAACACTGGTCCAATTGGGCAGCGCCTTGAAATACTGAAGAGTTTCTTCGATTAGCCGACTTCCCAATCACATCTAAAGTTGCCTAAAATTATCAATTTAAATCCAATACAGACCCGTTCACGCGCTACAAATTCTAAGATACCCGTAGCAAAGGATTACGGTTCAAATCCTATTACTTCCACGCATAATTCCTGCACTAAATAAAACAAAGACAAGACTAAACCTGATATAATAACTAAGACGGGTCAGTACACTGAAACCCGAAGAACGAAACCCTGAAACTAACGCGATCGTATGTCATAAACCGATTAAACGCTCTGTCTCACCGCAAACCAGACGAGTTACTGCGGAATATTAATAAATATTTAATAGCCTTTGTACTAGTTGACCTGTAAACTACTAAAGATACACTGCTGGTGAGCAATATTGCAGGGAAGTCTGTGTACTCTTGTTTACAGTAGTGAGCTGGAGATGCTAAAACAGAGGCTTAGTTAAGGACACGGTGTAATTATCGAATAAGGCATCACCCTTGCCTCCTTCTCTATGCTGTTGTAATGAGCAAAAGTTAATTATCAGATAAAACATTCCCCCGATGTATAGTGTAGCAATTAGAAAATTGCATTTTTATTTATGGCTTGCAGTTAGCAAACCTTGTCTAGACGTTGATCAGCAAAAACTGGTGACGCATGTGTGAATATCCAAAAAAGAAAAGTTTGTCCTCAACTCAATACGATACACAAAATATTCTCCGCGATCTAAATCTCTATAATGTCATTACTCGTGCCGTAGACTAAGCTCCGACCAGCTGCAACTAGACGTCTAAGTCAGTTCCTCGGTTCAGTTAAGGTTAGTTAAGGCATCGTCTTCATAGTTGCCCGACACCGGCCAATAACTAACTTGGAAGTTATGGACTGAATGAAGATTATGACGCGGTATCAATTTTCAGCATCATTTAATAAACACGAAGGATGAGTATCTGGTAAGTTTAGAAGCAAGAAAAAACTTTATTTTATAGAAGAAGTTATACATGAGTCACGTTACATTTAAAGTGGGGTAGGAAGTCGATGAGGTGTGACATTGTGTGACAAGGGATGGTCCTAAAATTCATAATGACACATATATCTCGATATTAAAACACGAAATTGAAACTACCTGTCAATTAATACATTACAAAACTATAATTTTGGAACGGCTATTTTAATTTTACAACTTATAGTTATATAATTCCTAAATATTTAACGTCACATTACATCTCACAAATGTAACGAGTTGTAACAAGGAGGGGGGGGGGGGGGGCAAAATACCGTTAAAATCGCGGGGCATTTGTTAAATACGGGCCCACAAAAACGCGATCAACAACCCAAAAATGAGCTCACAACAGATCGGAAAGGC
>DWPA01003282.1:0-14292 GCA_018251375.1 Calpodes ethlius
GTTATTTTTTTTTTCAATTATCCATTTTTGTATTAAATTTAATGTATTATCAAAACATTCTTATGATTTGAGATAGCTAAGTTTGTACGTAATCTACGATAAAGACAAAAAATACACAATTCAGTGTAAAATTCTACTGTAAAGTTATGTTATTTAAGATAACAGATTATTGAAGCAAATAAGCGAAAGAACCGTAAGTAATGCTCATTCAAAGTAATAAACATTATCGATCAGACAATGTTACGTCTAGTTAGAATATATGAGAAAGTTGGTATACGAGTATTCAGAGATAGTGTAATTAATGTGCCTATTCAAGTATTCATACTGTGCCTATAGATCGAATCAACAATTACGATCGGAGGGGTATACGCTATGAATATTTAGCTTCGTTACAATTCAGATTTCAGGTTAAACCGTTATGTAGATTTGATTTCACGTGATTCAGTGGTTCTTTGAGATAGCGTTCGACAAATGAGCAGAGGAGAAGAGACATGGAAATCACGTCAGACATATATTAAACTCTTACGGCCATGTTTGTTTATTGTTGGGATTATAACCCGTGGTGCAGTTTAACAATCTATATTTTGTAGGAACCAGGCAGCAAAGTCATTCTTTATCTAGTAGGACCTTTATCAGAAGGATGTTATTTTATTTTGTTTTTATTTTATTTTATCTTTATCCTTTATAAATATTTTACGCTGAAGAATGAAAGAATGAAAACTGATGAAAGACTATTGGGATCAATCATTGAATTCTGTATGTTACTCCCATACCGTATGTTAATCCCAGATACAAAATGGTTTATTCATATTGGTACAGTGACACACTTAGGCACTCATATTTTTGATCCTATCATTCATGGTTCCGGAAAGGAAACATTCAATTAACAAGTGAACATCATATTTAGCTAGTAAGACTCGCAAACGTAACTAGCTAGTAAAGCTAGTTAACGATAAAAACGAATATGGTAAACTTGTGAAAGTTTAAGATTTAAGTGATGAATGAAGGTTTAAAATAATTGGCGATGGAATAATTTCCCACCAGCATCTTAACGTTTGCCAAGGTTTAGGGATTATAAATCGATGGAGCATATTGTAGTCATGGTCTTGGAGCTCTGCCATTAACAGACACGTTGTAGCTTCCAAGTTGTTGTGAAGTTAGGCGTGATTTATCTAGTAAGTTACGAGTTTCGTTTAAGTGCATCGAAATAACGATTTATGGGCCGGTAGAAAAGCATGTCGGTGCAAAAACTTATTGGAAACTAGGTCAATAAGTTTGTAGTATCAATGAAATAGGTACACGTACAGACATAATCTTAATGTTTTGTTGCTTTTTTGAATGGGCAATTGTTGTAAGCCTTAGCGGCAGTTACAGCTATATGCGGACCGAGGGACGAGTCTGGAGGAATTCAGCCAAGATGATCAAGATGGTCTTGGAGAAGGAGGGGTTGCGAACATCCTAAGGGCACGATACCATAGCATGGCATAGCTAGTGCACATGATTTTCTCACGTAAGGTTAATTACATTTATACATTTCAAGACTAAATAAAGAACTCTCAAGGTCAAATATTTGGATTTTTATAAACTTACATCAATGTTTTGCTCTCGTGGAATTATTTTATTACGGTAATGTCGTAAGTTTTTACGATGGATCGATTGTTTGAACCACCTTTTGTATTTTGTTTGTCTGTATCAAGTTTCGTAATTAGTATTAGTTTTGGTATACAGAAAGCAGTATTGTTGTAACTCTATGGCCCATTCTCCTAATTTCCCTTCTTACAAAATCTCGGGAACTTTGGCTAATGTTTCCTGTTAGTACATAAATAGTTGGGTTTCGGTACATTGTCTTTTAACTCTTATGGTTGGAAAGGGATAGTATTTTTACTGGACTGTATTGATAGGTCTTTCTTGTTCTTTTTTTGAAATCTACTCCTGGATATGGACAATCTTTTATTTGATCCGATTGAACCTGATAGTGGTCCTAGTCAGGATAGGATCATGCCTTTAAAGAAGTTGTTTTCCATAATGGTTAGTTGCACTTGAACGTTGCACCTTCTGCAACCCAAATATTGATATTGCTTGTCCCATGAAACTAGTGACACGAACTAAGTCAAATATCTCATTCTAGAACAACATCATGTGAGTATTGAGACAGACATTCATTGTGGTCTCATCTTTTTATGTTTATGAATTTATATATGTATGTATGTATATATTTGTTGGGTATGTGACCAGATAATTTCAGCTCCGTTATCAATAATAGGAACTGGAAAAAATTTGCTGTCAGGCATTGAGGCATATTTGTCTTACATACATAAGGCTATATACGTGTTTAACAAACATTCACATTACAAATTACATAAACCATAATAAGACGGCCAAAACTAAAATAGATAATATTTCATAATAATAAATACAGACGTACGAAGATTAAATCGGACGTACACTTGTCTACGTTATAGAAGGCTACGTGAACTACCCTGAGGTGTGACGTTGACAAATTGTTGCGAACAGGATTGGCGCAAGGAGCTCCAGCACGCGTCTCATCAATCTTGCGTGCTATTGTGCTATCAGATTCTTTGCGATATAAGTTGAATTTCTTGAAATGTGAGGAAGCTACGAATTCGTTTTTTCACCATGAATACATACTTACTGTATCCCGTGAATGTATTTCAAACAAATATAGAAAAGAAGTTCTATTTTATGATCGACGGTTCATTGATCTCCTTTGATGTGTAAACGATATTGAATCACCTGTAGTTATCGTTGCCATTGACGTAAGTAAGAACAAACGCAGGCGAAAAGGAAGACAAAATAGAAAAGTCTCCAGCGCCCAAATAGAATACGTTGGGTCGGGTATCGTCTGACTCAAGCAAGATAGGTAGTTTTCACATATAGATAAAAAATCCAGTAAAAATATTCATGTTATAATATCAATATAATCGCAAAACAGTTCCGTCTTCAAATGATAAGCATAATTCATTATTTCAAATGCTCAAACAAAATTAGAAAAATTGTTGTCATTTATGAAGAGCTCCGAGAAGAAGTTGCTCGAAACAATGTTTAATTTATATCCCGGCAAAATGTCTCGACTGAGTCTCGGTATAAAGATTCTTCGGTGTACAAGCATTCACCGCGCGGTGGACGCGTGGTAACCGCGTACTTGGGTATTAATAAATAACAATTTTGAGCTCTATTTACTAGGCAATAACATTCAGATTCATCGCAATAACCAACCGCCAGAACCTCGTTACTGCGATAGCTGAAAGAGATAAACGAGCTCTCGGGGATTGATGAGAAAATTCCACCAAAATGATTCGACCTCGTATTTTCCCACAGGAAACGTTGCGTAATAAGTAATTATACAACAGTGGTCTGGCGATACGCTTCAGCCCGGCGGAAACTCGTCTACTTAATTCCTATCTACTTAAATTTAAATCTGTATACAATTAATCTATTGCATTCGTTTTATAGGTTTCTTCTACCACATTCGTTCTTTTTAGCTCTGAGGATTGGAAAGCTGTAATGAGCGTATGTTCACGTTTTCGTGCTCGCTTTTTCATTTGTCCAAAAAATAGTGGTCGATATCCAATTCGTACAGTACTCTAATTTAAATCGTGACTATCTATGACGCAATTGTTTGTAAACTCGATCTCCAATCATTACATCCTTACAAGTCTTGTAGTCAGTGACCGCATCGACATACATTACGAAACGACCGAAACCGAACAGTGACGTCATTGGACAAACCTAGTAAACGCATTATTCAGCCAAATCACCTTCTATGTAACCCGAAGTAATGTTGAAATGTGTAATTGTAAATGATTTCGAAAACAAATTTCGAAATAACTGTATAGTTTTTAATTCGCTTACGAACTTAACTCTTTATGCGATAAGAATAAACGAGCTTGCAGTGCCACAATTCCTTAACGCCCATGGACATCAGTGACACCTCGAAAAGGACTATAAGAGGAACTGTAGTTAGTTAAGTCTTTTTAGTATGAGCTGTTAATAAAATCCGTTTGTTATTATTCATAACTACTGTGCGGATTGTGAGTGAGCACCCAGGAAGTTACAACAATTAATGATAGACCTTTTAGTGAGTAAGAGCAATTTTCCAGTTAGTAATCGTTAGTAGTTTGTCCCACTAGAAGTTAGTTACTGATGCGTTGCTACCTCTGAAGATACACGATCATTTCTTGTATGAGTGTAACCAGATAATCTGCAGATTGGGATACAATTCTTACGGGACCGATATTGGTCAGACGGTGGTACGTTTTGGTGGTGAAGCGTACATTAGTTTAACACTTACAAACAAAAGAATTCATTATAGTATCTCATATTTATAATACTGCAGATTTAGGAAAGGGAATTGCTACATGGAAAAATGGTCATGTTCAATGTTTTCGTGTTTATTTAATTTTTTAATGTGTTTTATTAAAAATAAATATATACCATGGTATAAAATACACAGTGATTGTAAACGTAAAATTGACCAGTCTAGAAAAAAATATAATGGATAAGGTTGAGAGTTAAGAGAGATTAAGATAGGTTGTAAAACAAAACGTACCCTGTATTTCAACACAAAACAACCCATTAGAGACCCTTTAAAGATTCGTATCTCATAATGAGGGGTTTTACTTTGTAGTACTCCACGCTGCCCACGCTAGGGAATTAGTTTCAACACTTTCGGAAATATTATGGAGAGCTCTCACGGAGGAATACAGATTTATTTCTTGAGTGAAGCAAAACAATTCATTTGTAATGCACTCATACTTTGACACAATAATGGTGCATGCGTGATTCGTACTCGAGATATATTTACACGTTCAGTTATGGGCCCCGAGGGAGAGCATATCAGATTTTTAGTTTGGGGGAGGGGGGAGCAGGAGGCGTCAAGTTAGTTTATTTTGTAAATCTATATATGTAATAGAAAGTGGTGTTAGTTACACTATTTATAACTCACAAACGGCTGAATCGATTTGGCTCAAAATTGGTGGGAAGGTAGCTTAGAACCAGGAGACGGAACAGGGTACATTTTGTTGTAAAAATTATGTCCATACTTTAAAGAAAAACTTTCCTTTTATTACGTACCTAAATGTAATTGTCGTAAAGTCATATCTGATAGTTTGGGATCACGCGAGTTAACCGCGAGTGGAAAGATAGTGTATATTAAAAGATAACTTTTATGAATAGCAGTAGATATTTACTGGAAGGAATATAAAATCGAGAACAGAAAACAGCTGCACTCTTTACCACTCTCAGTAGGTGCTCACAGTACACACATCAGTACATATAGTAAAGTATAATTTGCTATTTTGATATCAACAAAGAGAATGAAATGTATTTAATTCGAACAATGACATAAAGACACCTCCGTCTGCACCTCACGATGCACGCTAGCGGCAATGACCCGGTTACGATAAGTAAAAGAGAAGCCGGATCTCGGATCAGTCATTCTCGCACCCTGACCTTTATAATTTCTTTGCGTGTCTGTCTCATTTCCCAACATGTAAATTTTTGTTACAAGATAACATACAATATTACAATTAAACTTTCAATATTACAATAAAATTTTAAATATTACAATGAAATTTTATATTTATCTTTTATGATCGAAGTTATTGAGGCTAGTGAATTTGCTTGCCGAACAAGAATTTCTGAATTTATTTTCCCAAAGCGGAGTTCTTTTAATATTTAACAAAAATATAGAATGGAGAAACTTTTCCTTTTATTAACCTGCTTAAAATTAACATTTTATGAATAAAAATCCTTTCATTTTACCTAAAATATAAAGACCGACATTAAGTAGTCAAATTAAATCACCTGTTTAAAATACATTAGTGCCGCCTTTATCTGGCGGAATAACTCAAGCTGAAATTGTACTTAGGAAATTTACGTAAAAGGGCTCAGAGAGCGCGGGCGGCTGAAATATCAGGCAAGATTTTGAACTATTCCTTTGGGATTAGAATACCGGGTCCATTCAACAATGTGTCGAATGTAATCCTTGAGAGTACTCCTCCGTGACCCAACGTAAAACGTAACGCCTCTTGATAAAGAACATATGTAACTATACTTACATATATATACGAGTATTATAACGCCGTAAAGATTCCTTCTTATAAATGATAAAAGGAGTGTTAGAGTTCTGAATTGTGGAACCATGAGGAACCACGGCTCGAAAATGTATAGGTATATGTACGGCTGTAAGGAAAACATACGGTCATATGAGTGGTTTAATCCATGAATGGTCCACTACAGTACACGGGTTCATAACTGGGGAGAACTGAACCATTCTCCAGTCTGAATTGCTAAGGGGATTAGTGACCACTCCAAAAGACGGAAGTTTATATGTGACTTGAAGTCTCTTCGATGTGGATTATCGATTATCTAACGATAACAAATGAGACTGGCAGTATTTACGTACCCTCCACAGCACGGAAGTCCTCAAGAAATTTTGCAAGTAGCAGTCATTTATTAGGGCACCAGTCGTGCCCGCTGTTGCTTCTATCTATTTATTTATCTATCTATCAGCCTTTAAAGATCCATTGCTAGACATAGGCCACCCCGAATTTGCGCTGGTACTTAACTCGGTTGATTAATTAGGATCGACACAAGCTGCTGGGTCAACTGTTATGATACCGAATGAATGTATATCATTCACTAGCAGCTGCAAAACAAAAAAGATTTGACTTAAAATTGAAGCATAGTCGGTCCGTCCATTAGAACCATCGGCGAAAATCCCTTCGCATCTCGCTTTTTATTTAATCCACACAAATCCTCACTACAACTATCGACTTAGGTATTTTTACGAGTCTTTCGCAAAACGCCAAAGCAAAGTACTTTTAAAACAAATGTACTGATAAAAACCGCGGATCATTATGCGTTTTTATTAAGACCCAACTTAATATGAGTATTTTTGTTAGCCTATTTCTATAATATTAACTGAATAATGAAATATCTTGATACAGAACGTCATTATGTAGTAAAATTGTCGTCGTATTAGGGCGGTCTAGAAAACTGACCCCAATCCTACGTCGGCGGGACAGAATGTCATAAAAAGCGACAGAAGCCGATCCCCTTGTTTCGTGGCAGGGCTTCAAAATATATAGATATTATATTACAGATATTATTAATCATTATCACAACCCATAACGGTCCCAGTGCCATAGTCCACCACGCTAGCCAAGTACGGATTGCTAGACTTCACATACTTTCGAGAACATCATGGAGAACTCTTAGGTGGACATGTTTCCTCACGATTTAGCTTCACCGAAACAAGTGATAATTAACTTGTAATACGCACATATTTTTTTAATTTATCAGATATTAATAATCCACTAATATTATTACTGCTATCATTATCTTATTGTGTAGCCACTTACGACTTTTTTGTCCGACTCAGCCAGTGAACGTTAAAGCTATTTCTTTCTTATTTCTTTTTTTCTTCTTTCTTGGCCGATAGTGCAACAGCATTTCGTGTCACCGATGTCCATGGGTACATTTACAGTTAGGTAAATATGATTATTTTTAAAAGCTTTTATGTACCTTTCCGTGTTTGTTTGTTAGTTTGGATGTTTGTTTGGGTTAAATATTAGAAGTTGAATTAGAATCACTTTCTCTTATGCTAGAAAGTTAAAATTCTACACATCTTTAGTTCCGATGACATTGTATCTTTATGATCAATGTGACCGGATACTTCAATTAGGGTTGGCTTCAAACGTGGGAACTCTTCAATTGCGAACAGCATAGTTACTATTTTTATGCACTATAAAAGTATGTTTTTAGTTTTCTAAATTATTAATGTATTTGCTTTCAATTTGCAACAATTGTTTTCGATAGAGACGATGACTTCATATTTAATTCAATATATGTTTTAGATGCTATTTCGTGATTACATGAAACGATCTAGACACATTTTAGTACGTCTTTTTAAATACAAAATTTAACCTACATCATGTGCGAGTTAGTTAAATAAGTATATACAGATACTATTTACCGCTCACTCATGATATTGAAAGCAGAAATCTAAAATAACGATTAATTAAATCGTAATCAATTATCAATTATCAATTATTACCTTCATTATAATACGAATAAGACTTATTAAAAATATATTTCACATTACTTGGTCTGAGTCCTTATATATTTATAGTTAAACCTCAGAATATATGAAAAATACTTTTATCTCTCCACACCAGCAGTGCCGTACGACCGAATAAGGTCCTATTTCAATTCTCGCGGGTGTAATGCTTTGCAGATATTAAACCTTTTTTAAACTTTATTGTAAATTATGGGGCCTACGTAGATTTTAATATGCGTTTAATGGCAAGTAATTTAGACGGGGACACAAAAGACCTTTATATCTCTGGGCATCCATATAAATGGAGCCGCTTCATAATTCTTTTAACTCGCTGAAAGAACGGGGACACGACAAAAGAGGACATGAAATATGGTGACGTTGATAACAAAAGACTAAATCTCAATCAGAAGCAAATAGAAGCCCAAGAATTATGATTGGTTGATGCTGTGTTATGAAAATAGAAGTTCTAGATGAAAGGTACAAGAGGAAATGCTTGGAATGTTTTCTATTTTCCAGCAAGAACATTTCAAATATTTGCATAGCTTTCTTGTACTCGGAAATTAAAGGTCTGTGAAATATAGGTGACTCAGTACAATACAAGCTTAATTAAAGAAATAGTGTGCAGTATTGATAGAAAAGTAATCAAAAAACTTAACTTTGAAAGAATAAGACGGATCAGGAGAATAGTTTTAGGTTTATTACCTAAAGAAGGGTTATGTTTTTCGCGCGTATCTTTTATGTATTTTTTTATTACCTCGCATCTTTCAAACGGCTGGTTGGATTTAGACTGTTCAAGTATCGTTATATTTGTCATAAAACCCACGTCTCCTTAGATAAGTGTTTGAATACAAAAAACAGAATAGCTGTTTTTTTATCGCGAAATAATAATACTTTACTAAATAAAAAAACATACCAAGGAGGGAATAAAACGCAAACTAATGTGGGTTCATAAAAAAAAAAACTTATATACAACAAAACAAATAAATTGTTTCGTTTATTTATCATTAAAATGTGGGGTCAAAAGGGTTGTCTAAATATTTACATGTGACAATCACGTCAAGTTAGGTACCATGTGAAAACTTTTTAAGCAAATAAAATTGTGTCGGGATACTTAAATAATCAAAAATAAGTGCGAGTATTTAACTTGAGCGTTCATCTCATAATATAGTCTGATTTACCTAGACAGAGTCACTCAATAGTTTATATTAATTTAGTGTGTTTTTAGTTATTTATTCTTAATTATATAACTCTTAACTAGGTTATTTAACGTTTTATTATAAGTATATTACATTACATTCACACATGTAGAGGACTATGTACAAATAAAATAGTTTACACACTATACATATTTTTATTACCTTTTCTCTCGAATCGGCTCGGCAATATTTAGGCATATGACAAATATGTATAACGCTTACTCCATGAATGGAGGAAGGCGCTATTAAGCTCTTCTCAGAGAATATACAGATATAGTAGGAAACACTTTCTTATGCATTTTATGTGCTGCTCTCTTATAGTGATTTTTCGTTGCATCTAGCGGATCACAGCGGTGTTAAAGAATTTGTCACTTCAATTGTGAAAAGGAAATTACAATATTATAATATAATCCGTAATCCGCGTGAGTATGATAAAAAAATAAGAAAATTTAGCTTACTTTTTTTATAAAATTAAAACTGAATATATGCGGTCAAATTGATCCATACGTCACATTAGTGTATAACACCATACCTGATCCATTTCATTGGAAGTTACTGGGTTGTTAGGGTTTTGTTAAACTCAATTTAATTCCAACGATACGTGTATGGTGTTAAGCTTCTATTTGGTTAACTCTTATCTTCTTGCAATATTATTGTCTAGTAAGAAATCATTAAACGGTCCGTTTTTGGCCTGCAACACATAGAGAACACTAACAAACAGGGCCTTATCTGTTGTATAAAATAAATAAATTGAAGAGTCTCTTATGATTTCATAAACATATATATATTTAGTTGGTATATCGAAGCAATGGCACAAATTCGAAGACCTTTCCATTTCAACAAACAAATTCGGCGCCAGAACCGGTCAGGTCACTTTCCTCAGCGCTTGATCATGTCGGATAGCGAAGAATCATCTCCGTCGTATGAGTCAGTTATCAGTTTTTGGGTGCTTTCTCCCACACCTGTCCGAGCGGTACGCGGATACGAACACTTTCCACTGGTGGGAAATGGGAGCAGCGTTTTGCATGGCCTTGTTTCGCACTAACCGACGAAGCGGAGGTTGTTTCACGACCAGGCGGCCAGTCTTTGCCAGACGTTCCGACTAGTAACACGTACCGTCGAAAGCTCCGAACGGCGCGAAAACAGACGCGAGTGACAGCTTCGAAAGTGCCGCAATTGTGAAATTGAGTGACTGATCAGTGCTTTGAGGATAATCAGGATACCCCGAGCAAATCTGGAGCGGTATCTTTTTTCGAGGTTTGTTTTTGTTTGTTTTGTGTTCGTTTTGTTTTGTTGCTTTATTGTTGTGAATGGAGATTTGTGCGTTATCTGGGCCCTGTGTCGTGTACCTACTTAACATTTGAGTTAGTGTGCAGTCTTTTCACTGCCTACGTAAAAAATGTGAAAGTTAAGTCTGGCGAGCAAGATAGATGATTCGTTATCGCGATACGGTCACGCCTGTTGGTTTAGTAACGTGTATGTACTATAAATTATTGCGTACTCATGTAAGGAGCATTTCAGTAACTTACGATTAGGCTTTAATTACAAAACCGGAGGATAACATCAATTTACCGAAGAGAAACTATGCTACTAGGTACGAATTACAAAGAAAAATATAGTCGAGCGAAAGTAAAGTGTTAAATCAACGTTAGGGTTGGGACTAACTAAATAAGTCTTGTGGACTTCTAATTCGAAGTTCTCTGTATTTTTGTAGCTATTTTTATAACGCTTTCATAATTACAGTAGTTACAAAGCATGTTCTTTGTTGGACATAGTGTGGATCTTATCATAATTGTATACAGTAATACTTGCCTAATAAGTTTTGTTAAATTATTGTTATTAGTTATATAAAAAATAAACTTCTATATTTATAATAAGAAACACAATCTTACGAACTATAATATTGTGTAGGTATATATTGTGCTAACATCATAATGAAACCTATCATGATTTTTTTGTTACAAAATAAACAAGTACCTTTATAAAAATACCTAACAACTAGTAAACTAAAAGTAAGTAGATACTATCTATACATAGTTTAAGTTGAACTGAAAAAACACTTTTATAGTGCAAAAAAAATTGGAACCGTTCTATTAGGTTTAGGAGTTTTCCTCTTTCTTAATCCTGAGTAGTATCAGGCCATGCATATCAATAAAATCGAAGTTATAGCAAAGTGTAAAATTTTAGTTTTCTATGATACTAGGAAGCATCTAATTAACTTGTAAGATTCCATACAAACATACTAACAAACTAACAAACATAGCGACTTAAACAAAAGCTTTTAATAATAGAATCGCTTTGGGAAGAGTATCAGTGAGGGACTAGAGTAGTCCGCTCTATATTTGAACTTCACTTCACCGTAATATCCTGGAATTATTTATTTATACGAGTAGGTATTACCTGTCGAGCTTCTACGGTTTTCTTAAGATAACTTAAAGCTATCAATTTTATAAAAATAATGTCTAATTACCTATTGATTCATCTTCAGTGTTGCTGATATTCACGAGTGACGGAAACTTTTACCATTAAGTGGATTTTCAGCTTGTTTTACCATTTATATTAAGAGTAATTTATGAAATATATATATTTATATATATGTTATTGGTGGTATGTAAGTTGGTATATACTTTAATTTATTGTAGTGCCACAAAGGAAACATTTTCTTTGTGGGAGGGAGGGAGGTACCACGCATGTTTTAAAGTATATACCGTGATACATTTTAATCGCGGATTGTTGCTAAGTAGACTAATAATAGCTTAATAATAAATGTATACTTAAAAGCACATGAACTTATCATTTTCCGACAAAATCCTACGCGCTCAAACAACAACCACGTAAAAACCAATTGTCTCATATCATAATTAACCTTTCCAATTATGAGAATAGCTGAGCCCGTAGTATGAAATAATGTGTTGTCATAATTCGTTTACCCAAATTCAATTGCGAGACTTAAATACAGGTTCTGAACGTGAACACATTACTGAATAAGACCACTTGACAAAAGTGTTTTTATTATTGAAAAATATTTTAATACATTGGTTTAAAGTAAAAGGCAACAAACAAAACTTATCTATGAACATCAATGTATGTATGTACCCCACGGAATCCGAAACAGCTGGAGAGATTTTAATAAAATTGTCAGACAATCAGATCAGATTAGCCAAGCTTGTAAATTTTGGTAGAGATCCGATAAACACAATTATTTTCGTGTTTTGTTTGATATTTTTACATTTCACGCATGAGAAGTTGAGGGCAAAAGTCAATTGAAATAAAAAATATCGTCTACGAATCGCGCTAGGCTTAATATTCTATTTATAGCTTTGGCAACAGTTGGGAAAAGGGCAATAGTGAAACGACCGATTTTACAGAATTTACAGTATAATGGTATGCATTGATGAGGGTAAAAGGGTTACTTACGTCTTCAATATAAGCGCAAGTGAACATAATCCCATGAGAGCGTTCAGCGTTTAAGGTGGATTAACAAGTATCTTGCATTCATAAACAGAATGGGACAAGAAACATATAGGGGAAACTGAATGGTGTTATTATTTTGTTTATACAAGTAAAATATTTACGGTTTTTTTCGAATGGACTGTTATTTTTGGTCGCGCTTTTTAGCTTTAAGCGGATATACTTATTAGGTTCATATTCTGAATTGCATTCCACAGATTATATAGACAAAAACGACATGAGCAAAAAGAACATTATGAAGTCTTAATCACCAGACATCCCATACACTTATAACGCTTAGACGGTTAGTTCCTAAATATTATGTTGACATATAGTGAAGCATAAACATATGTACGCGTGTGGTAATATCGTGTATTTAAGATAATCGACACGTACACAGGTGTAGCAATGTTTTTTATTTTGCCGATAGAAAGTTGTACCTAAACGCTAATTATAATGAAAATTAGATAACAACATATTCATCTTACTAACGTAGCCGTTAATGGTTTTCTTGAAATGATTATATATTGCATACAAATATTGTGATTTTAAGCGTTATTGTTGTAAGAGATAAACAATATTTACATGGATATGTCTTCAAATCAAAATAGTGATGTACCATAAGCAGCCTAGTATAGTGGCAAAAAACTCCTAAGAAATTTTTCACATCACATCAACGGTCTTGTTACTTAAACATTTAAATCAAAAGTTATTTGTGTCCATATATATTAGTAACATTTTACCTATTTATTTTACGAATAATTTCCTCTTATAAGATTTTATATCGAGCTAGAAGCAATGTACATCGCGTATATTACACGTGGCTTTTATATGCTTTTTTTTTTTTTTTTTTACATAATATAAGTCAGTGCTTGACAACTATCCCACCTGATAGTAAGTGGCGATGTAGTCTATGAACGTGTGCGCACTAACTTATAGAGCCTATTCACTCTCCTTTTGAAAACTCAACTATTGATCGTAACAATTAATTCTCAGTTTTTTATAACTTAGCAAATTAAATTTCAAAAATCCGGCAAACCGAGTACCTCGCTAATTAGCGGGAACGCGTCGCTCGGCGGATCCAGGCAATACTAGCATCCACTAATGAACTGAGTAGTGGCCGATTTAATTGCACTTCGTGTTTCTCGAACCGCTTAATTTACGAACGGAGTAAATATACAGTTTTTGGAACGATATTCATAATTCATAATGAACTTTATCGAATCAGAAGTAAGTTTAATTTAAAATATTACAGAAATTCAAATTTTAATCTTAATGCTGTAATAGTTTAATCCATACTAATATTATAAATGCGAAAGTAATTCTGTCTGTTACGCTTTCACGTCTAAACCACAACCGATTTTGATGAAATTCAGTATGAAGATAGAAATTAACTTGGGAAAGGACATAGGATACTTTTTATCGCGAAAAACAGAGGAGAAGAGGTTGATATAGGGGATAAAAGTTTGTATCATAGCGCGTGATGTAATCGAATTCCACGCAGGCGAAGCCGCGGACTGAAAGCTAGTTATTTAATAAAAGAGTAGGTTTGCTTTTATTCCT
>DWPA01003283.1:0-14286 GCA_018251375.1 Calpodes ethlius
AACCAATAATTATACCATAGTGACGCTTAGTTGCACCGTAAAGGACAAACAAAGACACGTTCGCATTTATAATATTAGTATAGATACGTAATATATTACGTTTATATATGTGTATGGTGCGAAATACTACGGTATTATTCCATTATACAATTTTTTCAGCATTCAATAATGGAAGGGGTAGACTGCGGTTAATGTATTAACCTGCCGCTGGGCACTGCGATTTCTCAATGCCATAAATTTAACAATATTATGAACATCTATCAATCATGCAAGATTAATTATAATGATATTTTGTAACTAAAGTAATATATCATTAATTACTAATTCGAAACAGGACCACAAAAATTAGCATTGTTAGTCACTGGTGTCGCTCTGATAAGATATTGAAAGAAATTCCAATTTAGACTTTAAAAACATCAAACCGTTTACTGTCATGCACTACGTAAACTTGTACCGTTTCCGTTCTTTGGGTTTGTCATTTTTATTGTATTCATACATAGATAGTTTTTTATGTGATAAGGATAGCAAACAAGTTTGCATTGCCGCCATCTTCTTTCACGCAAGGATATATTATGTAAAGACCTTTAATAAGATTATGACAGGGGTTATTAGGCAGTTAGTAAATGCTCTTAGCATTAGGTATTAATAACAATAATTGTTAGTTTTTATTCTTAAATTAGAGGACTCTTAATAAGGAACGTTAGTGAAAGTTAGCCCCGTTAGTAAATATTCGTAATTGTAAGTATTTGCCCCATTCGAAATTGCTCACAGATGCGTTGCTAATTACAATTTACATACATATGGCTCATCGGTCAACTGTATCAGTGGATGTAATCAGCGATCGGTGCGGCGACACATCAATCATTAACAATCAAGTACTTCCGCGTCGATACATCCCGTTACTGGTTCGGTTCAAGCGATGTAAGTTACATACGCCCCAGAGTTGCATCATCCACTAAACATTGGATTAAATTATAAAACTACCTGAAACCTGCGCGCGTTGCCACGCCGACACGCACTGCCACGGAAATATATGAAATCAATTGGAATGACAGTGGCGCCACCTGTCGATAATTGGTCGTACCAACTTAGAAACCTTCGTAGGCTCATACACAAAAACTTTGCTAAAGATCACATGATTAATTGTATCGTTTACGATTCTATAAAGGACATAGACAAACATTAATTTTTATATATTAGATAAGTTGCATGGAGCTCTCTGTATTACGGACACTCACTCAGTACACCGTCTGCTGTGTTATACCTACAATGTCAGCCCGAATACGCTGTAGCTCAGAGCGCAGTTCGACAGATAGCAACATTTCTATAAGCTCGTGTAGTATTTATTGCTCCGTGATCGCAACACGACGCCGCAGACCAATCCAAAGAAAACAGAAATACGCGTCCGAGCGGCAGTCTGTAGAGGAGCGCATTTTACTTCCGCTATTTCTAATTTAATAGAATTCTTATTTTGTAGAACTATTTTCAAATGATGAAATATTTGTCGTTTCAATTTTAGCCAATACGTGGAATAGAAAGTTGGGATAAATTGTTAATTTATAACGTTGCTCGGGACAGGTCATCGGCGTGGCGGTTAGACTAGCAGGAGTAATTTATCGGTACATAACGCAACAACTAGAAGGTTTGGTCACCCAGAAGAGTTTATCATAATTAAATAATATCTCGGACGATAAAAACGGAATTCGATTACTTACTAAATCTTGCTATCATCGTATCATATCATGCTTTCATGAATTTTTTACATTTTCAATTTTCACACTTGTCCACTTGCAGGGTATCCTAAAAAATGTTTTTTTCGTTTATATTTTAGTTCTCTGTTGGTGTGAAAAATATTTATCATAAACTAGCTGAATCCTGCGCGCGTTGCTACGCCCACACCAATTTGAATAACAGTGGCGCCACCTGTCGAAAATTAATTTTATCAACTTAAACCTTCGTGGGCTCATACACAACAACTTTGCTAACGATCATCAAATGATTAAATGCAAAATTTACGTTTCTATTATGGACACACAGACAAACATTCATTTTAATATAAAGGACGAAGAAGATATGTATACCAAATTACATCATTCCAGTACAAAAAATCTGCACTATGCTATCAATGAACGGAAGGACATGACGAAACTGCAAGGGTTCGGTTTAAACCACGGAACCATAAAGGTTGAATGTGAAAAGTTGAAGCTTGAAGGGGTAGCATATCGCAGAGTGAATTACAAATTATATTCCACACCACGTACTAGTGTCGGCATCCGCATTTACGATTACTGGAAGAGCTTTCAGCAGCCCTTCAGGCCGCCCTCGCGACGAACACATTTCCTGCGGTGCAATCCACGCGAGGGTGAGGGCGCCGTCGCCGCCTCATGACTGTGTCGTTTAGTAATATTGGACACTGAATTTTTGAAGCTTAATTATGGTATATTTTATATTGTGGTAAAAACAATAAGAATAACGTGAACTTTACTTAGTTATTTATTTTAAGTGTCCGATGAAATAAAAGAATAGGTTAAAAACTAAAAACATCCTTATTTTTCGTCAAAGGCTAAAGAGAGAATATGGTTTCTTACTTGCGAACGTTGCATGTTTAAGTTTTGAACTGACGAGATAGATGTGTATACATGAAAAAGTCTTAATATTTATCTCTCAGGTTTATCAGATTTCAAAACGATCAAAGTTATTACAGCCGGGTCCTGGGTGTCGGCGAGGTCGCCGCCAAGTTTAGTATTTCGGCCCCGACATCATTTTAACTTAAACACAAAGCCGTTTGAATTGTTCCACCTGCCGCCACCGATGCGACCCAATAGTGCTCGTCGTCTGATGGATTTTCCTGTTCGTCATTACAAAAATAAAGTAAGAGGTTGAAAAGTTAAAGCGCCCAATCGCGTGAACTGAATGACCGGGAATATTAAGTTTTAATCACTCCTTGCTGAATGAATGAATAAAGTTTTCGTTCATTCTCGGCGAAGAGAACTTTCGGTTGCACCGACGCTTGCAAAGAAATCCACTCGTATAATTTAAGAGTGCTGGCGCCCATAGTTCTTCGCATTCGTGGTATACACCGTTACTTAAATGCGTTCTTTATTACATCTATTCTAAAACAACTACTTTATTCCTTGCAAAAAGGGACAAACATAGCACTTTTTATACTTAAAACGAATTTTGAATGTTAATGGATATTATTAGTTAAAGTTCCAATCAACAAAGAGAACAAACCCACACATTGTATGAATAAGTTATACGATGGTAGAATAATAATACTACGACTGCTCTATTCAGTTTAATAAAAAATTGTGTCATCCTCTAGTAGTGGATTTATACGTGTATATTTTTAAGTAGTAGTAAAAGTCGAAAGTTGCAGCGTAACAAATGTAAATTTATAATTGTGATGCAACACACAGACGCTTCAGGAGGCTCTACGACAAATGTCTGCTCTTTACTCGTGAGGAAACGTGGATATTATTGTACATAATACGATGTGTCTTATGGCCATTAGACTTTATTTTATTTCTTTATATGACATAGATAATCTAAACAACCTCGGTTATAGATTAACTTATGTGACAGTGAAAAGGTTTTTTACCAGTCTAATAATATGTGTAAGGTACACTTGGCTTACATGCTCTTTCATTTCTATAGTTTATCTCTTGCATATATTGTTACTCTTTAATTAATGTTATTTAATCTTAGCGCCATTGTAAATTCACATGACACTGGCCTGAACTGCCACTAAGGTTTCGCATTGAAAACCAGTGACCGTTGAACTCCACCACGATGTAGGCTGAGTGCGGCCTTTTTCATCTGGTTCTTGTAATTTCTTTTGCCTCGGCTTTAGGGTTATTTTTACGTATATGTGCTACTTTTACTTATGAATTAAACATGTTTATTTATAAATGATTTTTGTACAAGTTGTTCGACCGACTCTTGAAATAAATGTTTCATTCTTTCAAACAAATCCTATTCGTAATAAAACATTCCTTAATTTATTTTATGTTTCCTAATGGACCGCATCTGTTACCTACAATGTTAATCAGAATTTAAGTTTGTTGAAGTAGTAGTTCCTGACCGAAGCAATGAAGTCTTACAAGTCCAGTTAAAATTAAACGTCGGACGAAATAAGGAAACCTCGCGCTCCAATTTCTGATATTATTTGAAAAGTTCAACCGTCGAAGTCTTAATTAGGCGGAGTTCATAAATAACTGCAGAAGCTCGCTAGTGTTTGTTTTTTATTTCTTAAGAAGAAATGCGGAGGTCAGCTCATGAAACACTCAACACCCCTAGCTACAACAATACGACCAAATCAAATCTAATTGTTTATTTTTGCTGCTGCCTATTCTGCCCTTGCTGGTTACCTATTTTACGATTTGGTCGTGTATAAATTTGCCATATGTATATGTATATTATTTGAATATACTGAAACTTACACTCACTCGGTTGTACCTCATTATATTATTTTATTATCATCATCATCATCACAACCCATATCTCTCCTACTGCTGGGCTCGGGTCTCCTCACACGGTGTGAGGGACAGAGGACATATTATTTTGTAGTATTGTTTATTTACAGTTCAATAATGTAATAAGTAGTAGTCGCTGACAGTGACTGTATATATTATCAGGAGTTTTATATATTAGAACCATTCAACATAATTCTCAGTCTTAAAAGACCCAAGAGAGTTGAATCGGAAACAGTTTCCATTTCACAGGACCTCCTCGTAACTATACGTAATATTTCCAAAAGGGAAAATACGTTGGTATTGAAATATTTCTTAAATATTTGGTCATCTCTGGCATTTATGTACGGCAAAAATTTTCATTTTTATGAAACATATTTAATCTAGAATTCCGAATTTGACCCAGAATGTGCGAGTCCTGCAAACCCTGGCTATATTCGGTACTTGATACGTATAATATAACTTACTAGTATTTTTTTCTGATCGCTTTTAATTTTTCTGGAGTCAATGTTAGCTCTAGATATTTTGATATTAGATATATTGAGTTACTTCAGCTACTTTCGTGTTAGAAAGGAATTTTTTACTTAGAAGTGCCGGTTATTACATCATTTTTCATTAATCTAACGTAGCTTAGTATGTTTTAGTTGTCTGCCTTAGGAGGAATTAACAATGTTAAATTCTAATTATTACATTTCTAATAAATAAAAACCCGAGCCCAGCTGTGGGATAGTTATGGGTTGTGATGATGACTGATACTTCGGCGGGTCCTACGAGGGTTAAAGTCACATAAATCTTAGAGCCCAAAGTGTTGTACTTATTGACTGAATCGTCATCGTCTAAACAAAAATATTAAGGAGTTTACTGCCAAGATGTGATAGTAGATTACACTTATGATGTGAAATAAGTTTTGGAAGTTTTATGAGATGTAATTTGACTATCTCATCTATTGCTAAATTAAAAAAAATGGCGGTTGGGTTTTCTTTAGCGAATAAAAAGGCACAGTTGTAATAATGCACAAGTACATTAAGAAGATTGTCGGAACTGTTACATACCTAGTACATAAATAAGTTCCGGCACAGGTGTAAGACCGGGCGGCCGGCCTTGAATCCGGAAGGAACGTGGAAATAATCCCGTGAGGGTGATTTATCCACGTTCTAATGTTAGCTGACCCTCCTGGATGAGTATGCTCAATGTCGTTTCGGAGCCGATAGACAAAGTGAAAGTTCTCTTAGATTACTTTTCACAAATTTCTTACAGCGTAGAGTGAGGTAAATTTGTGATAAATAAAATTACATGTAACATTACAATGTTACACGATGACAACTATTATGCAGACAGTGTAATAAAACTATTTGAAGTACAAATAATACTATCAGAAGAGAACAGCGGTATCATACCTATTCGCTATCATTAACTATTCAGATCGCACGTAAAACCACACACACAAACATTAGATATTCTTATTTTACAGTTACGTGCATATTATAAATCAATAAAATTATCACATCAAATGTGCTTCGTCGTGATGGGTAACGTTTTGCACCGGGAGCCGCTCATCAGCGGGGTAGTTACAATGATGACTCAAATAGTTAATCGGGTATTTTTATAAAGTTTCTTCTGATACCATACACATTACTGTAAGGTACCCAGCGATCGATCTGTAATAGTGTGAACATAAACCCTGGCGGAGTTCGGCCCCGGCGCGGCTCGCGTATAATCTTATTTGTGTTTCGCTTCATATTATCGCGGCTTTCCGCAAACAGTTCTGTTTACTTCTCTCTATAATATTACTGGTCGTGCGGCTGCGGCGTGCGGCTGCGGCATTCGGCTGCGGCGATGGCTCCACCGGAATGTGCTATATTTTAAACTGTGAAGAATAGGATGAACTTTTTATTGAAGGCAGTTTCTGAAGTAGTGTTTCATCTTCATCTTTTAATTTGTGTTATACCAAGACCAGATAATTCATCAGCATGAATCCATCCTCCCGCCATAGCGACCCAGTTAAATTAAGGTACGCACTGTCGTAAGTAACACCAGTTGCTGCTCCACAGCTGGTCTCGGGTCTATTCAAAATGAGGTGACAAAGTGGCAAAATATATCACATAAAACAATGCAGATATAATTGGTCGATAATCTGCAAACCCCAAGTAGCCGTGATAGTTTTCCTTTCAAAGCCGGCATCATCCATTCTCCTGGTAGGAAAGGGAGCGTAGAATACTTGACTCTTATCATAATTAGCATCGTAAAGCTTAATACGAAATCCTAAAAAGATTCCTTTCACCGAAGCGATTTTTAATTTGAACATACATTTGAAAAGGCAACCGAGTTGCAGGGCTAATTAGAAACGACCGGCAGGTAATGTTACCAATTACCCAAGGAAAATAACGTTCATTTTATATTACCTTTTTATATTTATATTATTTTTAATCCGTGTCATTATGTTGGATCTTGTGCCAAAATGAAAGTGGATTTTTATGACTTATAATACATGTACCGTTTAGACCGTTACTTCATTTCTGTTTTGTTGTCGGTACAGGATTATCTGGCTCTTGCTTTACCAATTAAGTTCTATATCCTGATTACATTCATTATTTTTTTCCAATTTATATTTTAAGTAGGGTGCTGTTCATGGCTCATACTTACATGTATAACTGCATCATTTAGTATGAATTTACAGCATAATTCTGCGAATCTAATACATTTGACCGTTTGCTCTGGAATAGTCTTTTGTTTACTAAACATGTTTTATCCATTCATTTCCAGTACTGTTGGTAGAAAATGCAGTTTCTTTGTCGAGAATTTGTCTCGTACATTTCAAAACGACTACTACTGTTAAGACCTTCAGCTCATCATATTTCTTCTCTGCCTGCGATGCCTGTCCTACTCACATAGTGTATAGGATCAAGATCTTTATATTTATCCGCTTACATCCGTATTGTTGAAGAAGCAACACATGAGGTCAAGCTCTGTCTCTGCCTTCGGATTAATAATCCGAATTCTTTTACAGTGAAACTTCCATGTTGATGTTCCGCAGACAGGGTAGATAAAAAATTTTGAACGTTCTTCTCTAGATCGTTCGACTGACCCCGGTGTAGACCTCCAGGTTACGGTAAATCTATCGTGTGTGCCTGCGACCTTAAAACCTCCAGCGCGTCGTCATGATCTACTTAGCTACAATATTTGCGTTGACTACGCCTTTATTAAAAGTTTCAGTCACTCTAGAGTGATACTTCAGAATTCTATATTTCTGATCAATTTCACTATACCATCGTAACTTGATTTTTAAACGTTATTGTCAGAACAATGGCGCGCCACGGACCGCGCCGCGCTCGTTCGCCGCGGTGAAAAACGTCCACATCGCCGATAGCGTCAATTACTGGAGAGAGGAGCTCGGGGGATCCTTTGTTCTCGCCAGACTCTAGATAAGGATTAAATCTCCTTTCTGCTCCATCGTCTCGGCGATGCCCGGGCGGGAAATCTCAAATAATTATTATATTGGGTGCTTTCAAAGGAAACATCAACTGCGATAGATTGATGGATTCACTGCCACCAAACATATAAAATGTATACGATGCCGTGTTAAGTATATCAAGGATCCTGTAATAAATATGACGGTGGAGAATATTTAGCGAGGTGGATTTAATGTGAAATAATTATTAACCGTTGTGCGTGAAGAAGGTTACAGGGAAGAGATTTAATGTTATTGTGAGTGTTGTTAAACGTAAATATCAGTGTAATTGTTGTTAAATATGAGCCACGATCATGTTATGTTATAAATAGCGGTAATTCGATACGCAGTAGCCGGTCGGTGATAAAACGCATAACGAATGCCGGTGCCGTCGGTTTACGGCGACTTTAAGTTAAATGAATGCTGGCAAATGTTGCAAGTTTGTCCGGCGAGTGCGAGCGGCTCCAACTTCACCGAGACTCCGAACGGGAATTGGATAAATGTAAATGTATTCAGTATTTACTGATGAACATTACCGGGGCTGCCTCGGTTCCTCTTTCCAGAAAATAAATTCAGTAAATATACGAAACTGCTATTTGTGTAGTCACGAGTCCCGGGGGCATTGCTGCTCTCGGGAGCTGCGAGTGAAATGCATTAACCACGACTTTTACATACTTTGGGTCATAGGAGAAGTCAGTTTAGAGATATTTTTAAAGGGAACTAGCTAGTCGATGCTGAAGATACCTGATGATAACTAGTCACCGTACCGTCACTAGCAATAACAGAGGTAGAAAAGAGAAGAGAGAAGAGAGAAAACAAGTTTTCGCTCTGAACCCCCAGCCAAAATATCAGTCGTTAGGAGAATTACTCAATTAAATATTACCACCGGTAACTTATCGGTTTCTTCTCACACTCCATACATGATGAAGTACCATAAATGTTATTTTTCTGTATCACTAAGTAGAAACGATATTATATATTATGGATTAGAACGAGCAATTCTTGCATATACCTACTCGTACATATATTGTTTGGAATGTCAAGAAACATGTACGAGAAAGTATTTATTCGTTGGCTTAGGTTTTGAGTGATCATAACCTAAGCTTAAAATATTTAAGGTAAATTAGTGTAGACGAGCCGCTCGTACAAACATTGTCGGTCGATGCGACGGGATTGTTTCAGACTCTATTTTGCCGTCAGCTGCGTACACATGACTATTTTTCGAGGACGATTTTTCCATAAATTCATGTTAAAAGTTATTCATTGTTCATTTTAATTATTTTAAAATAAATAAACCATTTTTCGAACATCACACAATTATTTCTATAAAATTGCAAGTTTTGATGAAAGAATAAATTAAACAATGTATTTTTCAATCACATTTGTTCTCATGTAGTATAGTAAACTACTGAGTATATAAACTAATTTGTCATCTTTTCAATAGTTACCAGGTTGCCATGACATCCTACTGTTCATCATAATTCTTATGTGTAATTTAATAGTACCAGTGTAAGCTAACAATTGATACAAATCTACCACGCAATTAGGGGAACACGGCGGAATAATTGCGTAATGTACAGCACAGCACTGACTGAATGCAGGACAAGCCGAGGATAACAATTATATCCACATGAAAACATCTGCATATCAAATCGTTACAGTTACATACGGTGATTTGGTATCAGTGATAGCCTAGACAACATAAACTCGTGTTGTTGACCTGTACTATAGTTACGGAATAATTGTGATTTATTGACCAACTAGTGTGTGGAAAGAACAGCAATAAAAACGAAAAGTTTTCTATCATTCATTGTCAGGCAACGCTATGTTGTTAAACACTTCCTTTAATTTGGCTGAAATATACACCTTAATGTATCTTCCCACAGAAATGAGATGTTTTTTCGCAATGAAAAGTAGCTTATGGTGCTCGTTATATTCTCAACTATCTCCATACCAAAGATCATATCATAAGGATGCTCTGTTGTACCGTGTAAGAAGGGCAAGCAAACAAATAAACAAACACAATTTCGCCTTTATAATGTTAGTACAGATTGTCCTCCGGAGGCTTATTTGTGGCCGGTTGTGAGTATTCAATTTATCGTCTATCGCTTGCCCAATACACTTCCGGCTGGACGTTTGATGTTGTACAGAATGTCTAGATAAAGTAAGAAATTAGATATATTTCTTACATTTTCTCAACCCTGTAGCATTCTCAAAAATTTGCAGACATTTTATTAAATATCGGATTTTACAGTTTGTCGAGGACATATTATTTAGAGGTTAGTTTAGGTTACATCCGACTTTCGAAACTCTATGTTATCCTAGGTTTGCTATCTTGGGGTCTTGGACGATGCACAGTGACGGCTTGAAGTTTTTCCTATATAGCACATCAGGGGGCGCGCTCTGGGCTAGCTAGCTTCGAGAGATTATTTTCTTCTGGCATCCGTAGCAGCTAAATCCTAGTGGAGGGGATTCGGAGATCACTGTGGTCTTTCTTGGCAAAAGGGTAAAGTTAAATAAGGAAACCGTTGGATATATTATCCCTCTCGTGATTAACTTAATGCAGTGTGCAGTAAACAACGATTAGAGCTTGAAATACTTGAAAGTAGCTCAACATCCGCTGCGTTAATAACACATGTAGTTTCAGTAGTTTTGGCGAAACTTAACGTTATGTCATTGTGATATTGCGCTAACTCAAACATGACGGCGGAGCGTCAGCCCGCGAGCTGGGGCCTCCGCCCCGCCGCGCCCCGCCGCGCCCTACCGCGCAACGCTCGTTAACATTTATATGAATGAACTTTGCGCTCCGCAGAAACTTGGCGAATCGTACAAGTCTTTTACCAAGCACGGTTGAGTTCTTTTATTACGACTCTGTGACGCTCCATCCGAAGGTTTCATAGAAAAAGTTGGAGATAACACGAACACACTTTGTTGAGCGCCGGAAAACTTTGCATCTCAAGAGCCAGTGTGATTTGTCATAACTGAATTATAAAAGAAAAAGTTTAACGTTAAGATATCGTGTATGTATATCGACGTATCTCAACTATAATATGTTCATTTTGCGTTGTAGAACCTTTGTACGATCTTAAGAATACTATAAAGCTTCAAAGTACTATAGTATAAAAGCTAGGCTTTCGAAAATGTACTTACAATAAGTAATATCAATTAATAAATAATAATATTGATTACAAAATCCTTATACAAAGACTAACCACCGAGTGGGCCGGCATTTGTCGCTTTTTACGATGCTCAAGTATGTCGATATGGGCTTGGGTCAGTACTGTAAGTCGGCTCAATACAGAAACTAAACTTATACTAGTTATGATGAGTGTATTTTATGTTTTTAAACTTTTATTTTATTACATGTGATAGACACAGTGGGCAGTAAATAGTAAGCGAAGTCTTACTTTAAATTGACATATTTTATTCTATATATTTACGGTTAGAAGTATAAATAAATACATTGAGGACTTCGAAAATAATTCTATTGTTTTATCGTAATAAATATCGCTGAGTAGTGTGCTCACATGCCTATAGAAAATTTTGCTTTGTGGTGCCTAAACTACGAATGAGATACGTATTACAAACAATTAAGAATCGAAAATACTCGTAATTGAAAAATTTACATCAGTAAATATTGCTGTGAACACCGACAGCCGACAAACGTCAATTTAATGATTTTAATGTAAATCTAGCAACATTTATACGAAATAATATTGGAAAAGATAATATTGGCTCGGCTGTATCAGCTGCTTTCAATTAATTTTGCTTTCAAGCGACTTCGCGTCGTCCTTTCTTCTGGCGGCCTACGCAGGTAACGGCGGAAACATCAATGAAAAATTGTACCTCCGTTTCATCTTCCAAAGTATTTTGATACTTCTATTTTTAAGTCACTGTAATCCCAATAATGAAGTATTCGTATCTCGGTGGCCCGTGTCGGAGTTTAGTAATAGCCCGAGTCAAGCACTAGCGACTTGGTAAGATGTTTTTATTGATACTTGATTGATGATTACTTGGCAGAACACGTAAAACTGACGGTCCCGGTAACATCATCAGATCATTATCAATCAATTAGCCATGTCATTAGATCAATCATTAAGCCAAGTCGGAGGCTTTTGTTCGGCCATTTACCCTTCCATCGATCCGTACTAGAGACGCTTGCTGGTATTCTCTAGGGCTCCTTAGTTACGAGGAGATACTCACGCTCTGTAATGCCATGAATGGGTTGAAGCGGATCCTAATAATACTTACCATAGATTTCTATGATGACAACAAAACATATCGCGTATTGTATCTATATAATTAAGCTTCTCTTGTTCCACAATAAGTAGTCAAGCAATTTCTGAAGGAATCATATCAATATTCAATTATGATCGGTTCACGTTATAGTTCCCGTAATATAAGAAACAAATTACTGATCTGTATTAAATAATTGCTTTTCATTTATAATGTACGTAATTAATATCCACAGGCTCATCTATATGAGGTAGATATCGTCACCGGAGCACACCGAATCCCCCGAATACCTCTGTGTTCAAGAACAATACTTGCTTAAGCAACGTAATACGAATAAAGCCATTTTTAATGTACTTATCATGTACAGACATGCATTTCATAAATGACTCTCAAGTATTGTTAAAGACACGCATAGGGCTTTCAAAGTCTAATCATCGTCATATCAGTTGCGGCTACTTCACTCTAGTTTCCTGAACAATCCCAAAGACAAAGACGGCAATACGGACAATCGATCCTTGCTTTGTATTTGGTCATGAACCACGAACCGGACTTGTGAGTTCCGCAAAGCGTCAATTTTGACAAATGCATTTTGATGGAGTTCACTCAATTTATGATTATGAAAGGATTTTAATGATGCTAAGCTTTTACAAGCACTAAGAGACTGCGTAGCAGGTATTGTTTGTGAATACGAGGTACGTTTCGGGGCTTCTCTCAGAATAAGACGAGAAAGGTTGTAAATACATCACGTGATGTAGGTACGTAGTGGATTGATTGTTCTACGGAGTTTGACATTGGACACTAGTTATAAATTATACAACAACAAAGTTTACTCTATCTATTATAATTGACGTGAAGAATGTTTGAGAGATTAGTTAATATATTGTTAGGTGTGGTGTCTGAAGGTCATGTTCCGTGCGGCCGCTGCGAAAGGACCAATATACTTGATTTTTTTTCTTACTTTGGGCGAAAACGAGTACATGTAAGAGTCCCCGAGTGGGCCATTTACATTTAAAACTACAACCTATGAGTATCGTTTAGAACTTGCTAACATAACCCGAGTAGTGTATAAGATCCTCTGGATGTATCGTGAACTATTACATAGTAATGTATTGAAGATTATTACATTTATCCTTATTGATCTCTTCGGAAGATGATGTCTAAATCCAGAAATAATTAATTGACATACGCAATAGTACTCGGGTACGAATTAGATATTAATCAGGGAGTCGATTCGTAATTATCCGACGGTGCAAATGAATTTTGCCAATTTCGTCGAAGCGGGCTACAAAAGCCCTCATTTCGTGTTCTCTCCGACTGCGAGATTATTAAATTTATTGTTAATAAACAATTTTCCCTGCTAATTGTATTGTTACTAAATTGGGTTGGAGCAGTAGATAATAACAAATGGATTTTGTACAGCAATGATTAAAATATTTTAGACGCACAGTATTTTTTTCACTCCAAAAAGTGTCGTTTTGTCTGTTAATTGCAAAGATAATTGCATTATAAATGCATGGGTAGAACACCCAGGTTTCAATTCTTATTAGTTAATATAAAAAATAAGTCCAATGTTTGACCGACAAATATTGGAAATATGTTTTTTGTAAATAAATTAAGGACTATTACTAGTTATTTGATCAAATGCAGATACAGGGATAAATTCGTGGTGAATATTATACTAATTTTAATTATCCGAAATGTGTCATGACAGTATAATATTTTTACTTTGTTTTTGTTTTTAATTATTATCTCATGATATAGGCCCAAAGTAGAACCTATGGATATAACTAAATTAAAACTAAAACTATGTGCTAGTATTACTACTATAAGCCACTATATATTTTATACTCTAACTTCTTACTGCTCTTCAGAAGGCCCTTGTGTAGAAATGTTGTAAAGCAATTACAACACGGCGAAATAGGTGTGGCGGTGGTACTCTTCGGGTCCACCGCACACGGGTCCTACCACCAACGTGTTTGCCTCAATGTGTATCGTCAAAATGATTGGAATTAATTATAATTGCGATGCAATCATATTTTAATTAAACCGAACATGATCCCCACCAATATGAATGTTAATTTGAAAAGGGTCCATTCAACTTTCATATTCCGGCCCAATGTGCCTATAAAT
>DWPA01003284.1:0-14286 GCA_018251375.1 Calpodes ethlius
GTCCCTGCCCTCAAATCTCGGTGGTTTGTATCGTATCCTAGGGGGTCACCAAAGTTACGCAATAGCGGAAGAATCAATAGTTGGATTGGACCAATACTGGTAAAAAATCTTGAGTGTGTTCCTGCTTGGACACGTAGACCGTCAGTCGTAATTGATAGAAGCCAGGACGGCATAAACACTTGGGATGGTCTTTAAACCTTCTACTGCGCCATACTAAAGCAACGTGATCGACTATACTATAAATCTTCTTAGTTATGAGTAAAAACCTGTATGCTATTGGGCCATTAATGAGTTAAAGTCTTATTGAATCATATGAAGAAATAATCACCTCTGGGGGAGGGGTTCAAACAGCGAATTCAACTGGATTGCACGAATCTTAGTATTTGTTTGAAATTAAAATAAGGTAAGTATTTACGGGTAAGTATGGGTGAGTATTGTAATTACTTAAGATTCTTTGGTGTCCACTGACATGGCTCGTGATGTTTATTAAACGCGTTGAGATGCCGATGACGTCATACAGTCATGCAAAGCTTGCCTGACCGGAATCCTAAGTCTACAAAACAATTTTACAAGTGCGTATACCGAGTTTGTATTTATACTTAGTAATAGTTCTTACATGTTCGTAGCTGTTAGTATGTGAACATGTTGCTATAATTAATATTGATTATTCATACGTTTTATTAGCGTTCATTCTCGCTCCAAATGACACATCCATCGCTTAGGAAACCGGTATCGACAGTGTACAGCCCAGCTTTTAGTGTTCCCCAGAGATAAAATAGAAGTGACATTGCAAACTTTACTCAGTATATGTACGTATACTCGTTTGTTATTGGTTTAGAAGTTTTGCTACAAAATATATGAAGCTTTATCCTTCTAAATTTCCCTTAGGGTTTACGGAAGTAGGTATTTCGATAGTTAGCATCAAGCCCGCTGGAATTATAAAACTATCAACACACTTTTAGCTGTTTCTGTTATGACAGTTCAATCTCCATTTATTTATTTAGTATCTTGCAAATTCATAATATTGTATTACAAAAAAAAATAAGAAAAATACAATGTAACTCACATAATGGCAATATATAGTATTTAACCATAAAAAATACAGAAAAAAAAGGCACGGACGACCCGTTTGTATAGCTGGATTTCATTTATAAAAAGAAACCGTAAATAGCCGATAGTAAACCATCCAGCTGATGGTAAGTAATCACAGCAACCCAATAATATCAGTAACATCAAAGGCATCATCGATGCATTGCCGAAGAATGAAACCAGAAACACGTTAAAACATTTCACAGTGGAATTTAGAAAAGAATGAGTACTGCCAAATTTCACTAGATGATAAAGGATCCAGTGACCAGTAGGATCCAGGAGGAGGAAACATTCGTCACAGCCTCATCATTGTTTAGCAAGATACACCGCGAGTATAGGAGGTAAGCTGGAACGTGGCCACATAAACCTTTAAGTCTGATGTCATTGTGCAGACATCCTCCGATTTATAATCACCACCTAAGTAATTAGATGTGTTACACAAATTTAACAAAAAAAAAATTTGGGAAGTGTAGCAGACTGTGCAATATGTGCCTACATAATGAAACCCTCTAAGGTCTCGTGAAAAAATGAAACTTTCGGCGTTTTTTCTCCCTAACGTACGGCATCCGTGCAATTCAGTACTCCCACTTTTTTAACAAGCACTGCGCAACCTTAGACGTCACTGTTCGCTCATGTGTCACTTACATTATGTGCTTATTCGCTTCATATTGATTTAAGTAGTGGCCGGTAGTACGTTTTTATTACCTGGTACGAGCGTCATTACTGGCTGTGGTTGACTGCACGCGTGTCCCTTCTCCGCTTGCATTTCTTTAGACGTGTCATTTGACTTGATGCTTTATGATGACGCTAATTGCCCAGAAGACACTATTTTATATCAACCTTGTATTTTTGTAGAGTGGTTGAAGATTTTAATAGTTCAACATCATATCCATTTCAAGTAGGACTGGATTCTTAAACTGAGATTAGTAATTGAAGGGTCTATGAACTGCTGGCAATGTAGATAGCAAGATCTTTTGCTTCTTTTAATGTCAATTATAACAATACAATTTGAAGTGATGATCCCTTGAGAAAATACTTCTTGAAAGTTTTCGCGTTTCGGAGTGTACCTTAATTCGTCAATTTTTATTTTGTTCATTAAGAATAAAATTAGGATCGATAATTCAAGTCACAGATGTTCCGAGGAGGAGAATCTTAGCAAAGCCCTTCATCAAATAGCATAGGAATAGGGTTGTGCAATACGGTCTAGAAGCCGACGCGGACATTTATTTCACGGCTACATGTTCGTTCCCGGGTCCTGATTTGTGATGTCTCATATGTAATAAGACCATTTCAATTACAGGTGACCATGTAATTTGCCCCTTAGTTATCCTAGTGCGGCGATTGTGCGAGCATTTGTTTGTGGAGTACAAATTTCTTACGTAAAGTGAAATGTACCTTGACTTTGTCCTCATTACAGGTGTCAGATTACGTTGGCGATGTAATTGTGTGTGAGACACGTCCCATCGCCTTACAAAATTATCGTGTCGTGTAACTCATGTACGTTTGTCGTTGACATATAGTAGCGAAGGACGTGCTCGGAAAGAAGTTTTGTATCAACAACATAGGTACATTGTTATTTATTTAATTTGATTTGCGGTAGGTCGTTTTAGTATACCTGTTTGTTTAACATACCTAGCTCACGTGACTTACTACATATTAGCAATATAATTACGATCTTTAATATTACAAAAATAACAAATATTTTTGATTAAATGTTGCAGTTGCATAAACATATGCTCTGGAAATCAGTTTAGCGCAATAATTGACCCACTAATTTACAGGAAATGCTTTATTTTGTTTCAATTCAATTGACTCAATGAATGTGACGACGCTGTTATCGCGATAATAAAGGCATATTTGGGTGTAGATGTTAACACTAACTTAACCGCAAATGTGGCGTGAGCATTTGGTAAGTTAAGTTACACCTGAGAATTAAACAAAGATATTCGTACAATATGTACAAGACAATATGACAAATGCATAGAATTCACTTGTAAATAAAATTCAAATTGAAATTAAATTCATTGATATAATCATTTCATAGGCGTCATTAGTACTAATGAACATGTAAAAAATTAAATAATATCTAGATACCTAAACACGTATACGACGGTATACAGATTTATAAAAAAAAGAAAAGATATTTCTAAATGTCTCCAAAACGAAATCGAATAATTCGTAACGTACAATTTTTGCGTTTAACTTCAACATTGATTTACTTATTGGAGAAAAAATTAAAAGGAAACGATTTCAAATAAGTATAGGTTAAATAAAATAGTACTTTTCCGACAATACATAAAATGAATCCTCATTTTATGTATTGAGTACACTAGAGAAATAAGGAATTATTTTGAAATTGTTTATTTAATTACTTGAGAAGTAATGAGAACATTTTGCAAAGTATGTAAAATATAATAAAGGTATTTCAAAGAATTCGGAAACATATTTCCTAATATTTAATTCCATTTTATTCTAAATGAGTGTCCGAAGACCACACATAGGTAGAACTAAGTAATGGAAGTACATAAAAATGTTTTTTTTCGTCCAATTTTCGGTTACTTCGAAATTTCCAATTTTGAAATTTAAATTTCGAAATGCTGCTATGTACTCAATTCGATAATGGAAACTACGTAACGATTGTAACACGAGCATTTGTAAAATGTTTAGGTAATGCTAACGGTTACTTAGTAATTTGTTTGGTCTATCTATCGTGGTTATGCAAGGTAAAATGAAGCCTAGTGATAAGGTAGGCATTGCCAGCTGCTGGCAACAAGGGCACAAATTCAGGTCTGCCGCAACTGAGAGCGATTGGGCACGCTTAGTTGAACTGACGTCGACATTGCAGATAAAGCAGAACGATTGTAAACTTACAAAGTATCGTTAGGTACCTATTAGCGACAAAATACTTCGGCTAGTCCGCCCACGACTGGTTTTACGCAAGCCATGGTTAATTGCTGTTGAAAATTTAAATTAAGTGCACTTCATTATACTTGGCCGTTTTTGTTTACTACGTCTTACGAAAAGCGGAATTGCAGCGAGTTTGATGATATTGTTTGAGATGGTTCACGTTTACGATATTTTATCTAAATGTTGTAAGCACAAAAGGAAATAAATCCACTCAGAAAAAATGTGGTGTAATCATCGTACATAAGAGTATTCACGATGTACGCATGTATACAGCAAGTTTTGTTAATAATTTGATCCTTTCCCTCTTGTACCTAACATAATATTGGATATTTAAGACCGTCTATAAGTAAGCTTTAATACGATCACTGTTTGCCAAAAATCATTGTAAGTTTCTCGGCATTAATGAGAACCAACTTTGTAAATACAAATCCATTTATAACTGGTGAAAAATTGAGGTAGAAGAAACAATTAATTATACCCAAAACTTTTTATCACAACCTGATCAAGTGCCATCCCTGGAATGTATCCAATCGATTGCATACTATAACACAGTGTAATACAATAGTTCACGGGTGACAAAGAGAATTACGTTAAAATTGTGTCAATCACCCCGATAGCTATCTGTCGGAAATCGAAGATTGAGCATGTCTGTAGATAATACGTATTCAGGTCTCGAAATCGATTCACCTTACGCACTAATGAGTTATACTCGCCTTCGTACATATTCAAAGTCGAATATTCCTTGTACATTATATCCTTAGAAAAAATATATATAAGTAGTTAATAATAATGCAGGATAATAAAGTTTTATCTGGCAAGTCGATTCGTTTATCTCTTTGTAGCGTTAATAGTTGTATCACTAGTGTGAAGAAGGAAATAATTACCCATTTGTAAAAAGTAACTAAAACTTTACCCTTATAATAAATACTTATGTTAGAAATAAACAGTATTCTAAAACTGTAAGTTCATTTGTCATGAAAACTAAGATTAGTTAAAGCCACATTATTCAACGACATTTTCCTTGTCGAATAGACAATATTGTGATTACATATTTTCTAGGTAGCATTTAAAGTTATTACCAATAATTTCTCGACATCGTAATTGAGTGACGATTACGTACTGAATGTCTAAATTCGTCAAAAGACGGAATAGGGGATATACCAGACGTATTAAACAAACAAGGTAATAGAAGAATTTACGCGTACCTACGTATGTTATTAACCGCATGTATTATTTGAACACTGTTTTTGTGTAAAAATCTATTTCCCCGTTGTACTTCCTTATTATTCAACATCGGTTTTCATTGATTGTTTAATTTTGTAAATACCTCTCGATAACCTGAATAAAAAATAAAAAAAATCGTTAACAAAATTAAATAATAAAAATAAAAAAACAAATGTTTATTTACTTTATTTTTTAATATCTTAGTATTAATATACTTTTCAACTTTTAAACCTTCAGTAAGATCTTTTATTCGTCTGGCTAATAACATGACGTACTATAAACATTTCCTTCTTGATCGTTAACACGGTAGTCTCTGGTGTTGTGGAGGTCCATCAATTAGCTGTGTAAATATAAATAGGTATTTTATAACCATAAATTATAAAAAAAGTATAGAAGTCAGTATTTTATAACTTTTGAGATATAAGTAGCTCATTTCTTCCTTGAGTGTAAGTCGGTCTTCTCTTCTCATAGACATCAACGTCTTCAGCAACAAAAACCCTTCTTTCCTAAGTACAACCTTAACTGTATTGGTGACGTTGGTAACATTTTCTTTTTCTGTAGCCACTTACCATCACGTGGTCTTTTTAATTTGCTGACTGTCACCATATAAAAAACATTGCATAGCCAGTAACTTGAGAATTCGCGCACTGTGCGTGGTTAGTATTTGTTGAAATCTACAACGCCTACTTCACAAAATAATTGATCAAAGCATACGCATACATTACTCGTGATTTTGTTACAGCGATCATGTTTCCTGTTTTAACATTATGCATATAATATTAAAAATATAGTTACTTATTGTTATGCAAATATGTATTGGTTGATTCATTCGTTCGACCAGTACAATTTAGGTACATTGCCTTATTATTAAGCTACATGTAATGAGATTAATTTGAAATCATAACTAGCTATTATACTACAAATTTGAATATAAAATTAGTTGTTCGACTAAAGTGAATTTTGGTTCCTAGAATTATGAACAGCGTCTGGATGAAAGAAATTTGTTGTATAAATATAAGCTCAATAAGTCTAGTATTTCCGATAATTATAAAACACTTGATACGCTAATGCCAAAGGATTCACGATTCAGATGTGTCACTTTACGCGGACTAATTATCACCTGTGCTAGTTTCATTTGTTTTGTTTTATCGAATGGATATATGCATGGCTTTAGGTCCTAAGGGTCATTGCAGCTTCACGTAGTCAGACAGAGCAGGCCAGGAGAAACTCAGCCGAGAATACTTTTTACGAAGAAGGAGAACTAGCTTACGTAGCGAACATCATAAGGGCACCCTCAGTCAGCTGTGGACCTCGCCTTAGGACATCGGTTATTGGAGCCATTGGAGATCATCGGGGCTAAACAAATTTCACTTTTCTCACAATCTAAGCTGTATGTAACAGTAGTACTTTTTACATCATAAATCTCTTTAAAAATCATCTTAATATCGCGCACCGAAAGTTAGATTACTGTTACCAAAAGACATCAATAACACCGTACCGATGCGTTACCGGCCAAAAGAAGAAGCATCCGTATAATTTTGGCCTTCCGTCACTACGATTAAAACGTGTAAAAACATTTCACGGTCCATTTTAGAAGCAGTGTAGTTAGCCAAGGTGGTAAAAAACCCTACCAAAACGTATAAATACCTTGAAATATCTTCATGGTAAAGGCAGTGAGAGTATGTCTGTACCCACTGATGCCTTTGCGTAAATTGGCCATGGCCTGGCCTCTAGGACCAGTAGAGTGCTTAAAAATTAATTTAAAATACCTCAAGTATATTTATCGTTATATTTTTTTGTCGCAATTATCATCCACATTTAACGCAAGCTATGCCGTAGACAGGCAGCGGCATTAAATTATCATTAACTTCGCTTTTTATTACGACGACTCAAATAAACAAAACCGAATTTGAATAAAATACTACACTGTGCTAATGAAATTGCTTAGAATAAATGAATATTTGTAGGTAGGTGCCGTCGCGCAAGGATTTGCTGAGGTATGCTTAATAATCATACAAGTACAACTCCAACCAGAATTTAATGATCTTATCATTATGAACATCACGATTCTATTATACCGTGCACTGTAGATATCTTATTAGTTACGTCACATACCTCTTTCTCGTTCTTGCGTATAATTAAAAAAAGAAAGACATTTATTCAAAGCAAACCGAGTGCCTACTTAATAGATTTGTAGCAGCTTTCGGTGGAATTGTTTTTCTAGCCCAAATACATATTTATTTATTTAACCTTTGTTGACCACAATAAAATATCGGGTACAAATGGTGAGCTTAATGCTCAGTGCATTCTCTACCAGCTAACAATTGGACCATACAGAAATGCATATAGTTGTATAAAAGTATTTTTTTTAATAAAGTATCGACTGTCATATGTTTCAAGTGCCTCTGAATTTGGCTAAGATTAAATTTCCAATTGTACATGTTCGTTTATGTTATCATACTATACCTGAGTTCAATGAGTAGAAAAGGTAAATATTCTATGAGTATAAGTCTATTTTCTTTCGCTGTGTAAAAAAGCCAACTACGAGAATAGTAATTGATTGTAGTGAAAAGTTTATTTAATCCAATAAATTCAGGTATGATTTTTGTCTTATTCTGTACCTCCTATCATCATAGACAAAAGGGCAGAAATTTCACCCAGAACCTCTTCTAGATCGTCTTTTTGTCGATTTAGGTAATAACTTTGTCCAACATACAAATTGCATGCCAGAAATTGTAATTCTTCTATGTTGGAAGGAAAGGTAATTTTAAGGATAGAAGCCAATTTCAAATATTCCACAAACTTCATGTCATGATGTTTCATTGTGTGATACATCTAGTAAAGTTTATGAAAATGTTAGTAAGATTGATCAAATCATAACAACCATGGCAAGTCTAACATCACATGAAATATTTAATGCAAGTCTAAAGTAGACTTAGTGCAAATGGACTTGATTGCTAGAGAAATTACTTCGCAGTATCCGAGTATGTCAGCACGTCTCTTATAAATATATAATCTGGATGTATAATGTGAACAACAACATGAATCAATTTATCAAATCTCAAGGCCTCAGTTGGGCAGGCCACGTAAAATGACTGAATGATTATTGACTTGTAAAATCCAAATCAATGTAAAAATTCGAAACAAAAGAACCTCAGTGGAAGATACAGGAAACGGTTTAAATATTATACGCAAGAATCTTTTGAGGATGGATAAACTCACATCCTGGAGTCGGAGGACGGAGACTGAGCAATATGGATAAGAATCGTTGAGGAGGCCTACAAACAGCTGAAACGGGTTCAGGAGTAACTTAGTGATATATTCGCACTGTGTAATCTTTTTGAGGGTAGTATTTACGATCGACGAGCGCATATATATTGCTCACTGTTTGCATGTAGCGGAGTCGAGCTATTGTTCAATTATCAATTCGCAAAAAAATAACAAATGAATAAATAAACAAAATAATTCTGTACGAAAATATAACAAAGCGACTTTGTGTCCAAGTAATATAAATAAAAATTAAATGCATATAAAGAAAACAAAGTAAAATACTTTTCCATCTCCACTGTAATGCCCAATAAAGAAAAAAAAAATAACAGAGCCAATTAGTTTCAAATTAACTTGATAATCTCTGGCCGTTGTATCCCTCACAAATATTTCTCTCGACTTATTAACCAAATGTGCATTTAAACATTTACGTCAACATTCCACATTAAACTGTCAAGGACCAACAACCCGGCTTACAAGGAACGCTGTATAGTTGAGTACAGTGTAATTAATATAAAGTATAATAGAGTACGGCCCTGATTACCACAGGGCACCTGGGGACCGGTCGCACTCGTTCCGCAAGCCCACTCTCCTCCCGCCCTCTACCACGTCACTCGACACACTACAGTTTGCCAACACTGACAACCACAAAATAAATTTACGAGAAACGTACATCGATGCTTCTATATAGTTATCAAAACCTGTCCAGCGTACTTACGCAGCAATGGGTTGTAAGGCCGCGATGCTATTTTCACCGTCTCCGAGAATTTAAATTCAAGAGTGGCCACCTAATAACCGCGAGTTAGTTGCCAAACTATTTGCATGTTGATGCGGTATTTTTCCACGAAAGCTTAAGTAACATAGCTTTTTTATTTTACTCAAAGATGAGAAATTTATTGGAAGGACAGCTCTGTAGAGGCCGCCTAGTTCGGTTCGTGATGGTGAACTGCAGAGCTGTTTGTTGTGACGCAAGATGCATAATTAAACTTTATGACGTTGTGGACATTCCATTACCTAGAATAAAGGCGTGTGTGCCTTGCTTTACGAAATCTTTACTTTAACTACCTACGTAAGTTATTACTCATCAATACGAAGTTTATGAATTAGGTGATGCTTCCGTCTTAATTGTACCCGCATGGAATGATATTACAAGATAAATTTAAATACATTCATAAATTAGTTGAAATGTGGAACTGTTTAATTTAATTTTAACATTAGCATAATAACAAAGAATTCGAGTAGTTATATTAATGAGATTTATAGATTAAGATATGAAGATAGCTGTGAAAAACTATATATTATAGTTCAGTGGATTTCATAATTTTGTATCTGTCCTTCCAGTCATATCAGGTTTTCTCCGAATTTATCGTACGGAAAATGTTGATGCTCTTACAAACATACTGGTATATTTTAGCGTAAGACGTTGGTAGTTAGTAGGTAACAATAGTATCAATACATTCTCTGAGTTTTATGTTAGTTTTATAACGTAAATAAAAGCATTGTGATTTTTATATCAATGTTAGTTTATTTCGGGTTTGATAAAAAATAAATACATATAACATTTATCGAGTCCATGGCTATAAGACAAGAAATACTAATATGTCTTAATATATCGATTTCCCTCATGTAAACTACTCAACCGACTTTAATAATACTTTGCATATTGCGTACAGTCTTATCCAATATAAAGATATATCCAGTCTTACAGTTCAGTTGATTCCTTAATGCATCTCTACAACAGCGCCACTGACCGGGTGAAAAACTATAATTCTTATATTTTTCATATTTTAAAAGACCGACTGTTAAACACGTTACGGTTTCCTTTCCATGTCTTGTTAAATACAGAGGGTTACAATGAATGTATGATACTAACTCGGTTGTGATAGACTTAGTTATAACACCACTTCATTTCAATTTAAATTCCATAGCCACATATTAATAAAAAAACGAATCGTTACGCACAAATGATCACTTATAATGAAATATATCGAGAAGGCGACTTGATAATCGATTCTTAGATCGAATATTGAGTTCATAAAAGATGTCATTAAAATTAAAAAGCCCGCGGGCGTCGCTGGCTAGCATGCATAGCGTTGAGGCCGGTAGGAAGTGACGCAGTCTTCCGTCTCCAGCGCTTCCGCTCGGAAGCGCACAGCTTCCTGACACTCAGACGAGGCCGTACGTTCCACGTCATATTTGACACCACCATCTTACACAGACCCAACCTCAAAACACACTTAGAAAACGGTCCTGTATTATGTATCAATAGATCTCGATTAAATATTACTAATATTTAAAATGATTTTTTTTTTTTCTGCTTGATTCATAAACACATTACACTTACCTATACAAGAGGCGATCATCTGTGTTTAGAGTAATTGTTACTAACTTCTACTGGAACAAATATCTAACGATTACTAACTAGACGATTAATAATACTTACTAATAGGACTAGCGTTCGCTGCAGTCATAACGCACAGTCCTCTAATATCATTACAATTTGATAAGATCATTATCATCTAATATAACACTAACAAGACTCCATAATTAACTATAGTCCTACGAACAGTCCTATTAGAGAGTTTGTCGCAGATATACATGGGTGACAGTAGATGGTGGAACTGAAAGATTTTTTGTTAAATGATAAACATTATAGATAACATTCAATATATTAATAAAAAATATATTACAATTGATAATGAGAGGCTAAGAAGCTAGGTAGCTTAAGCGTCTTGCTACCATGCACGATTGCCGTCTGCATTGAGCTGGGCGGTGCTGAGACTAACGACCTCCAACAGAAAGAACATGGAACCATTAACTGGTATGTTGTACACCATGGGTAGGGTTCGCTTTAGTTACAGTCAAGGTTCGATGGACGCACTCATATCTTAATTATACTTATGTACGTTATTATCCTCTCCTGCTACCGTTTTCAATATTATCTTTATAATGAGGTAAAAAGAAAACTTTATACTTTCGTAGTATTATGTACCATTATTATGTACATATTTAATTAAGAGCAAAAATGCAATACTTTCAGATGTCAGGTAAACAGTATTTAGCCCTCTTTTTTTATTGATATACATATTTATCTTTACCATAGATTATATAGTATCATTTTTTTACTAACCTACAAGCTGTGTTCATTACACGCTTTGTTTGATCTTACGTTATTCACATGTTCTGATTCGCAAGCCATATGCTCCTAATGTGACATATTCAAGGAAGTTACAACTTCCTTCGACTTTCTTGATTCGTGGTTCGAAGCGAAATCTTCTCCTAATTAATTCCACATTTAAAATCAATTCTATAAGGAAAAATAAATAACTTTAAAGAAACTAATGGCATTATAATACTTGTGCCATAAGAACGAATCTTTGTCTGTTCACACCTACGATAACGATACGACAATAATGCACATGTTAAGTGTCGCTGCGACGTTTTGACGCTACCTTGTCGTAACTAAAAAAACAAGAACATGAAGTAATAATGATAGTCTCGTTTCGTTTTCATTACGATGTTGCATCTATGTCACTCATACTGGTGTCAGACTTCGCGTATTTGGACTGTTGCAAAATGTATTGTTGCATATTTAATGAACCTATGCAATGTATCATATGATATATATATATATGTGTGGGATCGCAGATATGAAAACGAATGATGATGATTTTTGTAAATTCTTTATATATTTTTCAAATTAAAATTAAATCATAACTTCGACTGACAACCAACTGACTTTTCTCTCTAACTTTTTTACTAACTCACAAAATACTCCATGTTGCTATCTCAACAAATAGGTATTATCCCACATATACATATATATATAATTCACACGTGACATTACTATTGTACTTGTACTTAGATTTCTTGTACAGAGTTGATTAAGTCCTATTTGTCACGCCTGAGAGCTTCCATAAAGCCTTCAGAGCTACGAGAATGAGTCATATTTTAAAGTTTTAAGTAGTTTAAGTGACAAACTTTGATAGAAGCGGTTTTGGTAAGAAGACGAGTAATAATGATTTAAAATTTTAGACCATTCGCTTCATATTACAAGCTATAATCATTAAAATTTACGATATAAACGTAAATTTGAAAATGAAAACCCAACATAAAGATTGCGTATTGAACACTAAGTCACGTAAAAAAATATGACACGTAATGTATGACAAAGAAGGGATTGCTCCGATCCCACTTCTGATATGCAGGATTCCGTAATTGTTTTTAAACGTGTGACGTAATTGCTAGCGCAATGACAGCCAGGATCTGGTCTGTTGCCCATCCTTGGTTATTCTCAATTCTCAATGTCGCAGCGCGGAAATAATATATACTCAAGTGTCTTAATTAAGTCCTTCGAATGATACCCTCCAATTTTTTTCTTTAATGACTTTCGGTCTCGTTATGTACGTCACATTGAATTCAGTATGCCGTCATAGCATATGCTACCTGGACCATAATAACGAAAAGATTGAAACCTCTCATCAAATTCGACTCTACTGAGCTTAAATGCTTTGGTATGTTTAGTTACAAATATACACGCTAAAGTTACTCTTTTTAACTTTGCCGCAGTCAAGTAAAAAGGGTTAACCATTTTCGTCGTGCGACTTACCTTTAAAATTATCTTTTCTAAGAAAAAAGTATGACAGGAGGTATAAGACTAAAAGTGCGGTAATAATGCGTGCTCCTTAAAAGCTTTTGCTTACGTAATTTTGTGTTAAATATAGATCTTTAAAAGTAACTTTATAAGTACGAAAGTAAATATAAAAGTCTTATTTCATGTTACATTACAGCCAAACAAATTGTTTTTTTATTTACTTCTATTTTGTTTTAAAGATTCGATCTTTTTTCTCCTTCTTTCTCCTTCTTTCTCCTTTTTTCTCTTCTTCCTTGAATTGGTCAAGCATCTGTGATGTTTTGGTGTTCTGCGTGACAAGCCAAAGAATGTTTATTCTCGGTTTTCGTAGATATTTTTGATATCTCATTTGTATATACTCCATACTACCCGCGAAGGAATCAAATTGTTTGGTTAGGAGAGTGTGAAGTGAGTGTATGTGATTTTTTTACGTTTATTTTCTATAAATATACACGCACACGGAGCTACATTTGTTTGTCTCTGTTATTTGTCAAACAGTTTCTTTTTCTTATTATTTATTCCTGGTTTTGGTGGGTTTCTTATTATCAATATAATATATATTTTTAATTTCAATATAATTGTATTTATACGTATAGAAATGCGGAGGATACGTTTAATTCATTGTGAAATACATTTTAAGGAACTACTTTAGCCTATAATACTTTGAAATGAAAATGTAATAACATTGACACGACAGAACAAAGCTTTATAATTTAGCGCTACGAAGTTTAAATTGAAAGACAATGTTTATTTGTAGCAAGATCTTACTTCGATACCGTTTACGGAAATCAATTTGCCATTATTTATAAGTTACCTACAATTGATAAATTATACAAACGGTAGGGATTACGAATGGTAGTCGGATTTTCTTGAGCGTTTTCTTGCCTGACAAGTAAAGCCGTACATCCTATTTATTATTTGATAACAATCGATGGGTTTTACGGAGGTATTTGAACGAGTAACAAAACCATCTTAGTTATATTACATGAGGTTAGGTTAGATTGCACTTACTACAAGTGGAAGTGAACACAGCGACTGCGATGCGATTATTTGACGTTTGTTGTCGACGTTCAAATTGGTTGCAAGCTGAATTAGGACTTTCTACCTTTGAAGGTCCACTGCTGGATAGGCCTCCCCTAATTTACGACACTCAAATTAGACCCAAG